>JAJQOW010002245.1:0-21288 GCA_037975125.1 Latrodectus hesperus | reverse complement strand
CTATCTATCTATCTATATATATATGTATACATACATATATATATATATATATATATATATATATATATATATATATATATATATATATATATATATATATATATATATATATATATATATATATATATATACCGGGTGATCCAAAAGTCAGAACGAACTTTAAAAATGAATAATTCGAAAACGAATCACGATACAAAGATGCGGTTTGCACCAAACGAATGGAAAATAAACCGGGTTATGTGTGGCAATGAAAAAAAATAGTTCTGTTGGTGACCAACAGATGGCGCTATAGTGTTTTATTGCAACAAAATATGATTTACAAATGAAACAATGATTAATGAAGTCATATTAATTACAGTAAATTAGTACTTACTACAGTAAATGTTCAATGTGATGTCCATCATTCAGAAGTAAAGCTGTGATACGATTCACCACACCATTCACAGCATTTAGTAGCATTTCTTGCGTTATGGCAGACACATTTTGGCGGATTGCATCTTTCAGTGCCACTAGTGATGGCGGTTGGTCGCTGTACACTTTTGACTTCAAGAAGCCCCACAGCCAAAAGTCACAGGGTGTGAGATCGGGAGATCTTGGAGGCCATGCGTGATTAAAGTAGCGACTGATAATGCGATCCTCCCCAAATGTTGAGCGTAGCAGGCGTTGCACAGGCAGAGCAATATGAGGTGTTGCTCCATCTTGCATAAAGGTGACTGTTTGGAGTGCCTGTCGCGCTTGCAGTTCAGGAATAATGCTGTTCTGTAACAGTGCTAGATATCGCTTACCGGTGACAGAAACTGTTTGGAGACCTGTCTGTGTGACTTCCTCGAAAAAAATGGACTAGTTATGAATTCAGCAGTGAAGCCACACCAGACTGTCACATTAGGCTGTTGCATGGGTACCTCAACAAATGCATGTGGATTTTCTGTGGTCCACACTCGACAATTGTGGTTGTTAACAGCACCAGAGAGTGTGAAATGTGCTTCATCTGTCCAAAGCACAGTGTGAAGCCAGTCGTTCTGCTCTTCCATCTTATTGAAGACCAAATTCGCAAAATGTCGGCGAGAGTCGAAGTCAGGAGGTTTCAGTTTTTGGTTATGTTGCAACTTGTAGGGATACCGTAGCAAAGTTACTCGCAGCGCTCTCCATACACTTCCATACGACACTCCTGTCTGCCTCGAAACTTCTCAAGCACTGCACTCCCCATGTGCAGCAACCGCCGACTTGGCTTGCACCGTCAGCTCCACTGTCGTGGCAATAGCAGCTGCAGTTGAGGGACATCCACTTCTTTGACGTGACGCCAAAGAACCTGTAGCTTCAAATTTTTTCACAATTTTGTTCCATGCAGAAGACGTTATTGGTCCTTTGCTATCTCGCATACCCTTCATGTAGCGATATGCTCGCAATGGCACTTTCCGAATTCTTATAAAACAGTTTAACTAAGAGGGCTTTCTCAACTATGGACAGCATTTCGATGCATACCAGCTTCGACTACCATTACCTGCAGTAGTTGCTTCTTTTTATATCGTTTGTTGCTTTGCGTAATCCTACATTAGAAATTCGACAGCGCCATCTGTTGGTCGCCAACAGAACTATTTTTTTTCATTGCCACACAAAACCCGGTTTCTTTTATATCCGTTTGGTGCAAACCGCATCTTTATATCGTGATTCGTTTTCGAATTATTCATTTTTAAAGTTCGTCCTGACTTTTGGATCACCCTGTATATATATTAATATGCAGAAAAGTAAACATACTCACAGTAGAAAAAACACATGATACCAATTGAATTTATATATTAGAATAAAGGTTGAGTTGCCAAAGTTAAATTTGAAACTGGAATAAAGATATAGATGTCAAAAATAATTAAATTCCATAAGTTAAAGAGGTTTAGAAACATACAGTAAATTTTAAATTAAAATGTAGTAAAGATGATTTAAGGTTAAATTATGTTTAAAGTGATAGAATAAAAATAAGTGAGTAAATAGAGGTATTTTAAGGAATCTTGTAAGAATTCTAAGGCTTTGGTTGTTCTTCTGTAGTTATAAGAACCACGCATTACTTCCATTATACCAGCGATTCTCTATTTCCTACATATATTAAAAACAAAATTAGTTGGACTATTATTAATTTTTAGTTGCTCTATTATGCGTTTTATTTGGTTTTTAGTAAATTCATGATTTTTACTGATATTATAAATCCGATTCAGGCCGTGGTAGCCTAGTGATTAGGGTGTCGGCCTTCTATACGGAAGGCTAGCCGTTTGATTCCCAATGCCGCCAAAGACCCATCGAGCACATGTGATATACGTGCTCGTAAAAATCTGTGGAATCGAAAGTCTCGTGGTCGGTCGTTGAGCAGTTACCATGGGTGCAATGGTCTGGAGAAATTTACTCCCCTTTCAGATCAATGCCAAAATTGAGGGAGTAGATAGAATTGAGGGATTTGTTTATCATGAATTATTGTCATCAACCTGTGTTTGTAACTCCTTTGTAAAAATTTAACGGATTTTTTGTGCTTCAAAGAGTTATTGTAATCATCCTGTGTATTCTCCTTATATTTTCCTTTGTGAATAATTTTATAGGAATTTTCTGTGCACCGAGAATTTTTGTCATCATCTAAGTGTCTATTACTAGAATTACTCAATTATACTTAGTCCAAAATCACAAGTCATGCAGAGTGCATCCAGTGGGAGCACTTACCTCAATATCTTTGTATTATTCATTATTGTATCTTAATTTCTGATTTGTTAATCACCAGGCCAAGACTATTCAAGGACTCTAGTTCATTAGAAAACGAGGTACATGGCCGGAAGGCTACTGACCTCCCTCAATCCTAGACAAAAAAAAGAGAGATGCAGCCAAACGGCTCCGAAAAGCCTGCGAAGTTGCCACCTGCTTGCTCAGAGACACGTCTCCGGTACCAAGGTCTACCCTCTCTGTCCCAAATGTCGAGTGGTTCAGGCCTCCCCAACTCACATTTTTCAGTGCATGGGTGTGAGAGAGGGGACATGGAGTTGAGACCGGAGGCGGTGCTTGAGAGATTGACTATTTTTGGATTCGTGCGGCTGGTGTGATGGTACTGTCACGCCAGTCGTGGATAAGCAACAACAACAACAACATTTTTTTCAAAAAACTCCCTAAAAAATTTACTGTGTTAATTTCTTATGTTGATTTTTAATTTAATCAATTATATATATATATATATATATATATATATATATATATATATATATATATATATATATATATATATATATATGTAAATATATATTCTTACTAATATTTTATGTACCGTGTTCTACTTATTCAAAATATTCCCTTTCACTGTGTACAAGCAAATACATGATGGATCCCAAAGGATATAATCTGCTCCATCTTTGTAAGTACCTTTATGCATTCTGATTTGTGTGGCTTACTTTACTTCTTCTCTGCTCGACTTAACCCTGGGTGAGTGCACTTTATTTCTTTCTGCAGAGGAAGATCATAACAAATGTTTCATGACATCTTTTCAGGTCCGTGATTGAAAAAGGATTTTCCTATAACGATGCCCGGACGTCGTTGAATGCCCCGTGATTTACTGCCGGACATAAAAAGAAACTCTTCGCAAGAGCTCAAAAAGCAAGCGGTCTTACAAGTATAATTCCATAAGAGACTTATCTGCAGTAAATCATAATGCAGTTCCGATATGGACTCGAGGGATTAAGGTTTTTATTATTTGATAATCATAAGTATATTATAGGGATCGCTCCATTCCCCTTATTGGATTGGAAAGAACTTTTAAGAATGTACTAAAATAGTTTATATTATTTTTTTGGACAAGAATTGTTTCAGATTGTATTAATCAAGAATCTTAAAAATGTTAAACTGTTAAAAATGCCAGTCACATCACATACAAGCGTTCAAATATTTATAGTGACATACTAAAATTAAAACAATAATACTTCAACACATAAATGTAAAATAGAAAATGTGATTATACAAGAATTTTCAGAAAAAGAGTTTTTTGTTTTTTTAAATACATAAGATGGTACAAGTAAACACTAAAACTTATGATCTTAAAGAATAAAAATTGTCTTAATTTCATAAAGCAAGAAAAAATAATGTATCTATATCTCTATCTATCTATCTATCTATCTATATATATATATATATATATATATATATATATATATATATATATATATATATATATATATATATATATATATATATATATATATATATATATTACAATTTATATAGGGCCGGGGTAGCCTAGTGGTAAGGGTATCGGCCTTCCATCCGGATGGGTGGGGTTCGATTCCCAATGCCGCCAAAGACCCACCGAGTACATGCGATATACGTGCTTGTAAATCTATGGAATCGAAAGTCCTGAGGTCGGTCGTTGAGCAGTTACCATGGGTGAAATGGTCTGGAGAAATTTACTCCCTCTTCAGATCAATGCCAAAATTGAGGGAGTGCATTCTCTGGTGCTGCCATCTGTCTTAGGATTTGAAGAGCAAAAGTCGTACATTCACCTTCATGGTGCTCTGATTAAAACGAAAGACGCTCCCAATTGACTTAAATTCGCATAGCCAAGGCATAGCGAGCTTGGCGTGTCCAAGTGTCATTAGTAACAACAACAACATATAAATGCGATTCAGTTAACTAAATATAATATTTCTATGTATTTTAAAGTAAATATTTGAGTTCCAGGATATTAATTTATTAACATTAAATTTAAATTTATTTGTTTCGTCAATTTGTTTTGTTTACATTAACATATGTAATTGCATTATTAATACTGATAATTAAATATAAAATTCTGTTTTAGAATCATATAAATTAGTATTTGATTAAAGAAAGTTCATTTGGTTATCCAAATCAAATTTCTACAATAGATGTGGTAGATATATAATAGTATAATAGGTAGGTAGAAATATACAATAGATATTTCTACCAATAGATGGTTACCCAAATAGATTTATCTTCAAAATTTAGATTATTGAAAATAATGAAATTATCAGTGCATCTGAAAGCAAATGAATATTGATAAATAAAGATCCTTTTCAAAATAATGAAAAATAAATTTGCTAATATGCTAGAAAGTTGAATCCGTGTGGAATATCTCAGATTTCAATAATTATATTTTGAATAAATAATAAAAAAATTATTCAAAAAATATAAAAATATTATAAATTTACATTTTAACTAGTTTATTCCAATATTCAAAATCAATATTTAATAGCTATAGTTCTAAAAAAAATGTGCAACACATCGTTTAATTTACGAATGGGAATGCTAATAAAAAAGTATTTAAAGTCAAAAGACTCAGCGCAATGTATACAATTTTTTGATAAAAAATCCAAATCGGATTGAAAAAATCCAAAACAAACAATATTGTCGAATATAGTGTTAAGAAATTTAGCAAAAATGATTCCAGGTTTATTCGTGTGTGTGTGTGTGTGAATTAGTACTACAAATAATATATCTGAATTTTTTAGGAGATTTGTGAAATGTAGGAATGACTGTTAAATAAAAAAGCTGCAATTTATAGTTGTTAATATTTAAAAGTTTTATAAACCCAAAAATTTTTTCATTAATGATATTAACTCTGGAGTTTAAACGTTTGTATGTATTGGAGTTAAAAGTCTCATTATTAATTAAATCTAAACACATTTTTTAATACAAATGCGTAATTATTAGAGTCTTTATCTACAGGTGTAATAATAAAGTTTTCTTTTAGATTTTTAATGGATGGTTTTAATGGACCAAGCTTAATATTAGTAAATGTTAAATTATTAAAAAAATAAAATCCTTAATTTTATTTAGAAGTTTAGATTTCGAGAGTGTAAAATATTCAATAGGTGTATTATAAAGATTTGAAATTTTAAAGATAAATGAATAAATATTATGTAAAGTTACTTTAATTATTTTAAATCTATTTAATAAAAACACTTGTCTATATTTATTCCTTTTATGTAATATTTCTTTTACTTTACGGTCATTGACAATGTATAAATTACCTGTAATAATATGCCCGAAATTAGGGTTCATAAATTTTTTTCAATCATTATTATAACAAATACATTTGGAGAGTTTTCTAGACAAAGAGAGAAATATATTTACAAAATTGATTATAGTTATACAGTTTACGACCAAAAGGAATGTCATAAGAAAATGCAAGTTTGACAATAACATTTTCTATGGGAAAAATATTTTATAAGTCATTAACAAAACTATTTAATTTAGTATTATCAAATTTTGGATGCTGAAAATTAATAGCGAAATAATGCAATCTAATATTTTTTTAGTTTTAATTTTATTATATCTGTATTTAAATAAATCATAAAATAAAAAAATAAAATGTTGTTTATTGAAATTTATATCGTTTAAACATGAATACAAAAATTTACAATCACTATCAGTCAATTTCATTATAAATACTTTACAAGGTAAACAATTTTATAATTGAGAGATAAGAGAGAGATACTTAAGAGATAAGATTCCAAGCTAAAAATTTTATCCAACTAAAACTCAAAATTATTAAAATATATTTTATCATAAGATTTTTTAATTTTCATCCTTTTTTTAAACCTTTTAGGTTTATGATGATTAATATGAAAAAATACAAAAGAATTGCTATTAGTTTAGTACATAAAGGGCTATTTAGACCAAAAGGAGCAAGAAATTTTAAATTTATGATAAATCTATATCTTAGTCTAAATCTATATCTTAAACGTATATCTTTGTTAGGTTCAATGTCTATAATGCTAATAATAGCGTTATTATTTTTATTTTATTATGAATTTGAAAATTATTGAACTGAAGATTAAATGTTTTACTGTCATAGTTTTTAAAATTGCACCTATGGAAATTAATGCGGATATTTAAAGAATTGCTTATTTGGCCTATATATCTATATTTACAAAGACTACATTCGATGCGATAAATAATGTTACATATTTTGCAAACACAAGATAAGTTAAAGATTACAGATATTTGCAAGTTATTAAAAATAGGACATGTTTGTATTTTTACAAAAATGTTTTGTATTTTTAGAATCAAATTTTTTAAATTTAAATTTGCCAAAAATAATATTTAAATCAGTAGGATCCAATCTAAATAAATCCAGGTTTTATTGAAAAATATGGAATTTACTAATGAATTAGTTCTTAAGTAATTCAATTAATTTTAAATTATCAAACTCGTTAAACATTAATATTGTAAAGTAAACCATGAGCAATATAGCATCGCTCCCTTAACATCAATTAATTATGTGGAATAAACTGCAAACCAGATTGCATATTTGCTGTATTAGAAAGTATTTATTCATTGGATATATTTTAAACTGAATGTTAACTTTCAGTTTGAATACTTATAATTAAACCACAGAAATCTCTTATATGCAATATTTTTAACGTTTATGTGTGAATATATTTTATATATTCACACCGTTTCAATAATGATATTCATTGAATGATGGGATATGGCATTGATTGAATGATGGGATAGACCTAGGACTAGAAGCTATTCTTTCTGAGGAGGATTATGGTGACCTATGGATCTTGTCAGATAGCGGTAGTTCTCTCCACCATCTTAGTAATTGGCTTCTTGTAGGCGACAAGATCAGCAACTCCATACTACTTAAATTAAAGCTCACACATTTCATTTAAACATAATGCTCATTTGCAATGGATACCTTCACAAGTGAATCTCCACGGGAATGAAATGGCAGATAATCTTGCTAAGGAGGGTTGCAGGATTTCAACAACTCCCTCTTCCACACTCACCTTTATGGAGTTATATTCAGGGGAAAAATATAAAATCTCGGAGGAGTGGAAAACACCCCCTGTCCATGATTGGTACAAATGATCGGAACCGGGTTTGTCCCTTGACCTCCCTTGTGACAGACGAACCCGGACTACTCTCTCAAGATTTGCTAGTGGTCACATCAAGTGCCTCAATTACAACGAGGGCAGGAAAACCTTCGTCACCTGCATCAAGTGCCAAAGTCATCAGGCCTCTCCTGAGCACCTTTTGGATTGCATAAGTCTCTCTAAGGAGGATCTCTTTAGCAATCCTATCCAAGTCTTCGACTTCCTTAAAGTCAACGGGCTCGTGGATCTTGTCTGACTCCGTCAGACAGTGAGGATAAGAAACAACAACAACATTAAATGATGAGAAAGAAAGATGATTATTATTATTAATAATAATTAATTAATTATTATCATATTGCTTTGAAATTTTGAAATAAAGTTTTGGGAAATCCAGTATCCAATTCATTATATACATACAATATTCTCATATAAGCATTTTTAAAAAAATTGACTTTTTATTTTTAATTAAATATATTTTGGTTAATATTTAAAATTGTGTTATTTCCTAAAAGCAATTTTTAGATGCCTTATTAAAGTGTCTTTTTACAATAAAAGGAATGCAAAATGAAAATACCAAATAGAAAAGATTTTTCTTATCAAATCTACGCATTTCCTTATCTCGAATTTAATTCAAAATAATTTCTGATATTATTAGCAGTAATATAAATTACAGTTTTATTTACGCACAAACAGGACTGAATAAAATATTGATTACTAACAATCATATTTGTGAAATATATTTTCAAGATTTTTCCTTTTTTTACATTGACAGTTTATTTTAGTTTAATATCATATCCACACAAGAAAACTTATTATTTAATCACTAATTTAAAATCAGTTTTTCCATATGAATCCATATCACTTACATCTAAAAAGTGGTTCTTTATCGCAATATTAGTTATTCATATAAAAATATAAAATTAAATATAAAAATTTAAAGTTATTCAAAATAATGGTTTACATAATATTGTTTTCAAATTAAGAATAATAACAAATATTTAAGGAAAACAGAAATATCACAGTATTTTGCAGACTTTATTTATTAAAAGAATAAAATTTTGACAAAATAATGAATAACAAACTTTAAAGTAGAAAGCGAAAACTTACATTTTGTTCTTTAAAAATCATGAAGAATTAACTTACTCACAGAGAAGGAGGCTATTTGAAACTCATACAAAATGTCAGACTTCCCAATGATTTATGTAACTTAAAAGTTATATATCTCTAAATAGCATCAAAATATGACTAACTTACAAATTATTCATATTTGTATGAAAATATATAAGGCATTTGTTATCTGTAATTTACTTTATACTTTAAAAACCTTAGTTATAAATTTTTTTCAAAAACATGTGTAAAAATTAAATAACTGAACTTCACGCAAAAACTTTATGGATTTTATATTTTAACAGTAAAAATGTTTCGTTTGCTATGAGATGAAGTTTTGAAAATTTATTAATATAAATTACTAAGGAGAAGATTATTATTATTTTTAAAATAATAATAATTATTATATATATCATTGAGAACATTATTATTATTTGTAAGATAAACACATGCGGATTTTTCTTAAACCACATTCATTTATTCTAAGTACAATAACTTTTTATATAAATAAAATATAATGTCATTATTAAAAAAATCAAGTTCATAAAAATTCCTAGTATTTTAAGAAAAGGCAAAATTTCCTAATATTTTGTGATATTGCAGATACTATATGCAATATTTAAATAACATTTTATGTTTGAGAAATAAACATTCAGACTTTACAGTACTAGAAAATAAAGCTTATTCAAACTTTGCTTTTATAAAACGTGAATAATGAAAACTATATATGATGCAACGTCATATGAAAACATATTTGTAAAATAGCTTTTATATTCCTTAGAGTATTTGATTTTGGTATATTTAAAACTATATTCAGGAATAAAAGGAGTTTTAACTTGACTTATATCTGCATACACGTATTTTGTGCATTAATCTGCTAGTTGAAATTTACATTACTTATATTCCCATACTATTTTGCTATTTACTGAATTCCTTTTATATATGTCTGATAATGCATAGCCATCTTTTTTTTTCTAAAAATGATATAATTTATAATTAAGTAGTGATCTGTATAAGCTGGCTGATATAAAGCTATTAATTAATATTGAAACTTCACTTAAATGAATAACCATACTATATTTCTTATTTAAGTAAGTTCGTCATGTTTATTAAGACCAAAATATTATGCACTTGCATTTTTTTGTATTCTTAAATGAAAATAAATGAATGCGTTGCTAGATAATATTTTTTCCAAAGCCTGGCTGATCTTAGTACATACTATTCAGCGTTGTAAGGGAAGAAGGTAATGACAACTTTTACAATGGAGTACCCAGAGAGTGAGACATATTTGCACTGAAAATGAAAGAATAGAGAAATATCGAGGGAGAAAAAGAGAGAGAGAAAGGAAAATCCCTGCCCTAACATGGATTCGAACCCGGAACCTACTGCTTCCAAATTTGAATAGCTTACCACTCCGCCATAGATTGGCATTTGATACACAAAATAATAGAAATAGAAGTTAAGAGGAAATTAATTGGTTAATTCTTTTACTTTCTGGTATGATACAACTGCGAAAAATATTCTACAACACATAAAACAATTTCTAATAGAAAAATATGGAAAATAAAACAGTTTTATTAAAATATACATTCGACAGCGAATTTACAAAGATTTTTAAAATAATAGGAAAAAATCATTCAATTTTATCATAACAATGCAACAATATACTTATTAAAAATTAAGAATACATCGTAATTAATAAAAAAGTAATTAATACAAAATATTTAGAAAAATCCAAATTGCAAGAGTTTGAATTTACACATATTTCCTCACACACAGTGTCTTTCATTCCTTATAAAAAAGATTTTTTTATAAGCAGGTATGCTAATTCAAGCTGATTTTTCATGTGCACAATATTTATTTTCTTAAAATATTTATAATTTTGTTAATGTACAGAATTTTTTGAGATTTGCAAATTAAATACAAAATTTTTTTGTAACAAATTATTTTTTAAAAAAAATTATTAGATATATTATAAGCCATAATAAGCTTCTCTCTCTCTCTCTCTCTTATTGTGTTTTTTCTATCGTAAATAATCTGAAAAATGTTTTAATTCTTTTTAAGCAAATACAGTAATGAATGCATTTTGAATTGAATAAATATATCATTAAAAAAATTTCCTTTATTCTAAAATTTCTGAAATTATTTCACAAATCCGCATATTATATATATATATATATATATATATATATATGTGTGTGTGTGTGTGTGTGTGTGTGTGTGTGTGTGTGTGTGTGTGTGTGTGTGTGTGTGTGTGTGTGTGTGTGTGTGTGTTCGCAAGAGGTGGAAACGGGGGACAATAGTGTGTATACACACCTTCTAACCGAGGGCGTCGGCAGATCCGAGGACGTCCTCGCATTGAATTTCCTTTTTTTGTGTAGAAATGGCATAATTTCAGCTCGAATTTTATATTTTGTTGAAATTTAAGAAAGCTCTCTATTTGATTTTGCTTATTTTAAGTCTAGATTATAAATTTTTATTTTTTAATTATCATTTTTGTTGACATTTAAAAGGGTCCTCGGTTTACACCTTGTGCATTAAACTTGTGTATGTGTGTATCAAAAGTGTGTATCTTGTAAAATGTGACGTCCTCGGTGGTCCGGTAAAATCCGGGTTGTGAGTGTGTCCTCAGACAACCGAAAAATTGTACATTGTGTATGTCAAAAATTTTCTAATAATATCGTTCATTGTAATAATTTCATAAAAACTCATATATTTAGTTTTTTTGGTACATCAGTAGATGAGTATAATTATTATTATGTTTTTTAAAAAAAATAAGTAAATTAAAAATTAAAATAAATTTAATTACCTAATGTTTAGTAGCTTGTTTTTTAAAGAATAGCAGACCTTTGGAGAATTAAAGGAACTTCTTTAAAAAATAATTAAATATATTTTTTCGTTAAATATGAAGTTAATTTTATTAAATGTACAAAATATTATAAATGTTAATTATATATTTTTGTGTGTATCTTGTAAAATGGCATAAGTATTGAAAAATTTTCTTCATTCGAAAAAATTCCAAATGTTATAATAAGAAGTATAATTTTAATTTTGCTTAATTAGATATACAGTTTTTAATTTACACTTTAATATTAATCACTGTGTTATGTTTTGTTCTAATTACATTTTTAAAAATAAAACGTAAAGATATTTATATTTTCCTGCTTTTTCATTAACATTTATTTATTTATTTATAAATAAATAATTAAAAAATTAAAATTAATGGTAAATGGAAATTTACAAAAAGTTTTTAATTAAATTTGTTCAGAAATTTTCAACACATAATATCATTACGTTACATTCTTATTATAAACTCTTATGAAAGGATTTTACTGTATACTTTATCAGTCCCCCCCACTGAATTATAAATATAAAAAGTAATTTTTTGTTTCATACATTAAAATTTCTTTTTTCAAATTAACTCATATACATACCAGAATTCAAGGACATCACATACACACAGGCTATCGAGGGCATCACATACACACAGGCTAGTTACGAGGGCATCACATACACACAGGCATTAGAGGGCATCACATACACACAGGCAATGGAGGCCATCACATACACACAGGCTATCGAGGGCATCACATACACACAGGCAAATGAGCTCATCACATACACACAGGCAATCGAGGGCATCACATACATACAGGCTATCGAGAACCTCATTAGAATGTAAAAACTGAACAAGAAATTTAATTTAACTGAAACTCCATTCAATTAATTTCAATTGAATAAACAATTAATTCAATATTTTTTGTGTTGAAGACCTCATACATTCAACTGATTGCTTATTTTTGTATACACAATCAGTAAATGGAATAAATTTATTCCTATTGAAATCTTCAAGGAAGAAATATATATCTTGATATACATGTGCGATACAGTTGTTTGGATTCCATTTGGAATTATTAGTTCAAACTATTTTAATTTTATTTCTATTAAATCAATTAATCCATTTTTCTTGTATATTTTACTAACAAGTCATTATTCAATTTAAATTTGAATATTTAAATATAGATACCCATATGTCCATTTTTAACAATAACAATTTTCTTGAATTTTTTTAAATAATATTCAAATTTCAAAATTAATTTTTTGCACCATTATTCTGTTTTAGTTCTTCTAAATAACAAGATAATTTTTGTTAATCATATTAATTTGCTCATTTGATTCAAATTTTCATTATTCTAATCATCTTTCCCCGATTTTATTTTCAAACCATATTCTTCAGTTATAGTAAAGAAAATGTATTTTATTTCTGGTAGTATATATATAAATACTATTCCATACCTATTTAATTTTTTAAGATAATTTTCGGGACAAATACACAAAATTAAAGTTAATTAATTATTCCCAAATACGATGAAAATTTACATATTTAAGCAATCCGAAAATTTTATCGAAAATGACATTCTCAGCTTTTATATATTTTAAATCCCTGCGGGTAGAAAAAAGAATTAAAATTTGCCTTGATTACTTCCTGTAAGTGAGTAATCACAAATCACTGAGGAAGCAATGTGAAAATTCAAAGACACTTTCAAAACTACCTGACGTATAGAAAATCTTGTATAATGGGCAGTTTCAGGAGGGTTTGTTTTTAAGCAGAATCAAAAGAATGCGTTTTCTTATATTTAGTTAGAATTAAATATATAAAAAGAAATAAAAAAATATTCAAATGTAAATGCTTAGAAGTGTTTGTACAGATCACAATGTCCATAATTATTAACCATTTTTAACCTTTTCATCAACAGCATCCTACAACAATTATCTTCTTTTCATTCTAGTTTATATGTTGACAACTTACAAATTTGTTTCATATAATATGAATTTCTTAGATCAAATATGTATTTAAATGCCATACAATTGAATAAACTGTAAATAATTTTGTTACTTGATGTGTACAGAATGGTTTTAGTCTACTTCCTAGCAAGTGTTGCTGTGATCATTTCTGCAAGAAAACTAACATTCACCATGATCCTTTGCTTCTCTTAAACAGAAGACTTATCCATGTGATTGATAATATAAAATTCCTTGGAGTGATTTTCGATAGAAAATTAACTTTCCTTTCTCAAATTTTACATTTGTGGAAGAATTTTTAGCTATTTCTTATAATATCTGTTAGGCAATTTCGATTACATTTTGGAGTACAGATCACAAATCACTCTTTTAAATGTACCAGTCATTAATGTTATCTCCCATTGACTACGGCTGTGTTGTTAATGGATCGACTATATTTTTCATCTTAGGCAGATTGGACACAGTTCACCACTCTGCTGTAAGGATATGCTCTGATGCCTTTCACATATTACTCATCAAGAGTCTATATTTAATCTGCCCTCAGTTACTCTTAGATCTGTCTCTTAATTATTATTCAAAAATTGTATCCACTTCTCATCCTCTCTTACGTTCTATTGTTCATAATTCTGCTCTTAAGAGATTATATAAAGCAAGACCATGCAACATTCAACCTTTTCTCACTCGTATTAATCCTAGTTTTTGCTGTCCCATCTATGTGATGAGTCTACAAACTTATTCGCATACCCATCTTGATATGATGTACACATCACCGTACTCAATTCTTTTGAAGACCATAAAAAGTCGGACGCAACTTCTGCTATTTTTCAACAGTTTTATGCATTTCAACGCTATCAGTGTACTATGTACAGTCCTGTCTTCTTAAGTAGATCCAAAACTGCTAGACATTTTGGCTGTGCTGTTTTTCTTAATATTTCTTTTAGCTAAACCTCCACAAGCCTTACTTCATCTTCATTGCTGAGGCTAAGGCTATATCACGTGCACTTAAGCAGCTGCATACTAAAAATGGGCATACATTTTGCGTATTTTCCGAAAGTAGGATTATTTTAGAAGTTTTGAGAAATTGTATCTTTTATTTCGGTAGTGTTCAAGTATTTTAATATATTGTTTTCCTGGATACCAAGCCATACACATATTATATACATATAGATATGACAATGAGATAGACTACTGTGACAGCTAAGTCTGCAATTATTTCCGTTTTATCTTTAGTTCCATCTATGTGATGTAAGAAATAGATTTAAGCATTTCATACAGTCACTTTGACAGGAGTTCTGTAATAGGCTCTGCAAAAAAAAAAATCTTTGCCATCTTTCCATTAATCATCCTTTTACCTTTACCCTTGATCTATACCGAATCACACATGTCCATCTGACTCGTCTTCGTATCGGTCATAAGAGTTTCACACACAAAAAGCTATTTTTAAGTTATTTAAGGAATAGGTGTTTTTGGGTAGGGAATAGGAATTTTTGCGTTGGGTAGGAATTTTTGTAGAATTTAGTTGTGTAGGACATATATACAGTGCATCATATTTTAATCTATCCAGATTTTAATTAATGCCACTGCATATTTTTTAACCATTATATTTTAACCTTAGAACATTTGCTACGGGAACCCAGCCATTGCAATCTCTGTGCGTGTTTAAAAGCAATCAGTTTTAAGCATATTATCTAATTTTAACTATCGTACACAAACCCCATTTAATATTTTAAAATTTTACAGTATATATTAACGGTTCTTTCGTAAAAACTTTAAATGATATGGTAAGATCTATTAAAAAATATTTAATGTTATTTGGTTTGGAAGACGCAGTCCGCATTTAAAACTTCAGTTTGGGTCAGCTTGTTCTATTTGGAGCGGGAAAAAGTCACAGCCGTCTTCTGAGACACTAACTTTCGCAGTACAACAGTTCTACCACCGGGACGAAAAGGTTAAGAATAAGAATAATTTTCCTTGAAAAAAATAAGTTTATTTAAATCACCTTCAGTTCATTTTTATTTAGTGAAGAAATCACAATACATTTAATGTAATTAATGAATTTAAAAATTTTCTTTATATAGCTGAGTCCTATTTAATTATTAATTCAGAAGTGTAAAAATACAGAGTATATGTTACTTTTTTACGCATTATTTAATCGGATAAAATACAAACACATCTTAAACAGAAAACAGATTTTATAAGCAATATACTACAGTATGGTTTGAAACTGTAACGAAATAAACGGAATAAAATTTCGCTAAATAACATTCACTCTACAAATAAATGCTTGAAGTAGTCCCTAATTATTTACTTTATGGTCTGAAAAGGAATTGAAACAATTGCAATTTGAATAATTCTGTTCATTTTGAAAAATTTCTCTCATATCATAAGAATTATATATTATATACGCAGATATAGGAATTATATATATATATATATATATATATATATATATATATATATAATTAATAGTATATTTTATAAAATTAATAATCAAATATTAGATGGAGATGGAGAATAATACATTTAAAATACCAATTGGAAAAAAATGCATTGAAAATATGAAATATAGTAAGCAGTTTGAAAAATGTTTAATAAATATTTTAAAATTTCAAAGAAAATAGAAAATAATAAGAAATAGAAATAAATTTTTGCGCTGAATGTATTGCTAAACATAAATGTTTTTATCTATTCTTGTACTTTTCAATTTTCGTTATATATATATATATATATATATATATATATATATATATATATATATATATATATATATATATATATATATATATATATATATATATATACATACAGTGTTCATTAACCAGGAAAAAAATTAAGGTAGTGTATCCATTCAAGTAGAATAAAATTAAATATGATGTTAACAAATTTAAATTGTTTGGAATCAAAATTTCTTAGCGTTTATTCTAAAAAGAGTTTAACATGGAATAAATTTTCTGTGACGAATTATTCAGCAGGACCACAATGAGAAGGGAACCATTGAAGCCTGACAAAATGAGAGTGCAGGAGTCGTCGAGCAAGAAACTGGTTTTAAACGTGTCGGAAGTAGAAAAGATTTCTTTCAACCCCATACCGGACAGATACCCTCTGTTAGTATAATGAATGAGTGCGGTGTCTACTTAAGGGTGTTTTATCTCTTTTTGTAGTTATTGGTAGGCACCTAAGTTTTATATACACACATAATGACAAAATGGATAGTAAGGGTAATGAATCACAAGTAGATTACATTTTAAATACTCCCAAGAAGCTTTGCATGGTGACTTTACATTACATATATTTAATTATTATTAATAAGGCATATAAATATTTACACAATTCAAAAACTTGCTTGAAGTTAATTACAGACTTATAGTAGAGATTATATTCATATTGCTAAGCTCAGTGTTAAAACGAAATTTCAGTCAATGATACACTACATAAATATATAAGCAAGGCAAAAATAATGAACTGGAATATTCCATCAGATTCAATGATTCTGATATAAACACATACATTTTTCATTCATTATTAATATACACAAGAAAAATAATGTGCCTAAATTATTGATACATAATAGTATATAGAAAATGGATATCAAATGAGGGTTTTCATTTTAAGATTAATTTAATTGGATATTTAAGATATTAGCAATTCATTAAGGCAATTAGACCCATATTATCTATTAATTCAATAATATTATCACTTTTATTAAACTATAAGCTGCAAAATTTTAGTTGTATTATATATACTTTTAATTGTATGTTATTAATTTAAATTGTTCAGATACTGGTATTTGGTTTGAGTCGAAGGACTGCAATTAGTCTATGGAAATTTTTTAGTTCGTAAAAGTTGTATGGTTCAAGTGCCATTACTTCAGAGTTTATTATTTTCCACAGGTTATATTGTAAAATTTGAAGGCTGAAAATTTTATGTAGTGGTTGATCATAGTCATTCCAAAATTGGCTCTAAAAACGCTCATTCTGAAATAATATTGCGAGTTAGAAATAAGTCTTAGAAGCTTGTTTAGCTGGCTTTCAATACTTTTTAGTTATTATTATATGCTTTTGAACAAATTGTAGAAGCATAGTAATTATTGTCCTAAAATAGACTTTGTAAATTAAGAGTTTGTTTTCTAAATAAAGCTTAGAGTTGGAGGCTAATAGCGGGTAGATGATAATTTTAGCTGCGTGAATTTAGCTCTTATTTTTGATGAATGATACTTCAAAGTGAGACATTCATCCATTATAACCCCTAGGTAAACAACACTAGGGTGCCAGGGAATCTCTAGACCATCACAATTTTAATTTTTTTACAGCTGGTTAATTTCCTGGTAAATAGGAAGCAGTCAATGAACAACAATTAAATTCAGTTTTTATAAAAGCTAAAAATATTCTACATATGCATAAAAATGTATACTTTAAGAATAATAAATAATATTGTAGGATAACATATGAGATTTTATCCAATATATATATATATATATATATATATATATATATATATATATATATATATATATATATATATATATATATATATATATATATATATACTGAAAAAAGTATATTTTTAAATATATATGTTATTTAAAAATTTTAAAAATTGTATATATTATTAACATTTATGATAATTTTCAAAACCCCATCCTTGTGAAATACAATACACAGTGATATATCTTAAGACAAGTTTTATAAGATACTGTTGATTTTCTGGTTTCTGATAAATTGCACATTATCTTTTTTACCCTATTAACTGGCCAGTACATATATTACACGAATTCGCTTATGCAAAACAAGGAACAATGGAAATGCTAATTAAATAACACTCGTAATATAAGTGAATGAATTAAATTCATCAAGAAAAATTTTTTAATTTGTTTCTTCCCTGATATTTTTTGTATAAAATAAATGTATTTATTTCATTAATTGTTTTAATTTATGAGAAGAACATTATCCATTCTTAGCAGCTCATTATACATAATAAGCTGCTTAAACCATTATTTCTGAACATTAAATAACAATGCAAAATTAATGAAAAATTTCACACTTTATTTTTACGCAAGCATTTATAACGCTATCAATAAAGTCTTATGTATTAGAAGGTTACTTAAATTTACAGGAGACATATTGCAAATTTGTTTTAATAAAAATGTTGTAGTGTTTTTAAAAAATTATCCCACAAGTTTTATTTTAATTTAATAAAGGATTAATTTAATAAAGGATTAAAATATAATTTCTTTAACAGTTTGTGTTAGGAATGATATAATAAGATTAACAATGCAACTATCAACTTGATATTAATTTCTAAAATAAATAATAATTTTTCCCTCTCGTAATAGTAGCACTTTTTCCTGTGATAAGAAAACAATTTGCAAATCATAAAACAAAAAAAATCATCTAGTTGTGATATTTAAAAATCTGAATATAATGATTTTAGAAATTAAGGGAATAAGAAAAACCATTCATTTTTCAACGAAATGATATTTCAAATATTTCCTCAGCTTTCTATCCAAATCTACAAAATGTTTGTGCTTACATGTAAAATATCATATATGCATTATGTTTATAAGCAAAAGTCGATATTAAATTAAATAAAACAAATAACATGCGTTACACATTTCAAATATAAATATAATCCTTATTTGCTGCTAGAATGAGACATGATTCTGAAATTATTACAATATTTTTTTGTATTAGATAAACAAGCAGAATTAACTTCAGAGAATAAGAATAAATGGTAAAAGCATTTATGTAAACAAAACAAACAAAAACGTACTTTTGCCTTTTCCATGGTCTGAAAACATAGATTATTTCATTGAATCCGGTTTTTCGGATAATTGAAATGGATTTGCATTCATTCCATCTCTGTTATATATGCTATAACTTTAAAATTTATAAGTTTTCAAAAAAATTTGATCTGATGTTCATACTTATTAATTTTTGATTCCTCTTTACAGTCAATTATATAATGAATAAGACAAATTAATTTTCTTGATTTTTTCTGACCGTATTTGTTTCTAATTTCAAATTAACAATATCTGCATAAATATTCTATTTACACTTAAGTTTAATTCATCCTCTATTTTGACATTCCTGTATTTTTTGACGCGCCCGACTTCATACTACACAGAAATGGAGAACTCATATTTCTTGCATTATAAAAAAATCTATGTATGAAAGCAATCGCAAATCTCGAGAGAATGATCATTTCATATATAAATCTTGTTTTTTTTTTTTTTTTTTTTAAAAAAGAACGGAAAATGTGCAACTCTTCATTTCGCATGAGAATATCATTTTGGTGCGTTTGATGTGCATAACCTTACCATGAAGTTTCTGTTTTAAGGAAAAGTGTTATCATTTTCAGTCGAACTCGCACTAAATCACTAAACTACATTTTAGGAATGAACTGGTATTGGCAAACCCAACTCTAAGAAAAAGGAGAAGAATATCTCTACAAAATATGCAGAATTTTAAAAATTCATTTAATTCAAATATATTTTGTATAAGAAAATTGGCTGAATACTAATATATTTATTTAGTTTCTCAATCATAAGGTTAAAAATAATCAAATTTTGATAAATTCCTACTTTGAACAGACAAAATCGAGTATTCTTAACTAAGATTTTGTAATATAATTTAAAATGACGGAGAGAGAGAATAAAAATTTGCATTTGTTACTTGAAAGAGAATAAAAATTTGCACAAATCTAGTGAAATGTGAAATTTCTTAAATAATGCAAAATAAATGTTGTCACTTAACAATATATTAATTTACACACCTTTAATTTTATTTCTTTTATTTTTCAATATTTAAATTGATTGCTATCATTTATGGTTTTTCATATATGAAATATACTTTATAAATAAACACTGTGCCGTGTTTTTTATGAGTTATTAAATAAAATTTTAACAAATAAATTCTAATATTAATATAAGCATTATAATTTCAATAAAATGGTTCTAATTCAAAAAATAATCTTTTTTATGTGGTAAAAAATACCTTTAACAACTTATAACATTAGTTTAAATTTATCATTGTAGAAAATTGGTAAAAATTTCTTTTTTGACTTAAATATCCAAACACGCTTTCAATTAAAAAACCAACATTTATATTTTTCCCCAAAATCTTATATGGTGATAGTTTGAGTGCTCGTATATACGACCCGAGTTATTTTAGTTCGAAATTCCCTTTCTCTTGCTGTTTGGCAGTAAGTAAACTGACCACATTTTGAAGAATTCATTTCTGAGGAAACACGTGGGAACAAAATCATGAGGGGTCCTTTTTCCCGGCGTACTGTATCTTAGTCATTCACAAACAGGAAGTATCCATTCCTTTCGCTAATTACTAGCGGAAATCTTTTACATAGAATATAAGCAAAATACGGAATCTACAGATTCACGCATGGTATAAGCTGAATAAATAATTTTGAAATTCTAATTTTTAATATTATTTAAATAGTAAAATTATTTTATAACATTAAATCTATCAAGCATTTATTTATGCAATATATGAAACTTATGGTAATA
>JAJQOW010002244.1:0-21288 GCA_037975125.1 Latrodectus hesperus | reverse complement strand
TCAGTCGATATTCACATTTCTTGTTTTTATTTAAAATTACCATTGTGTTAAGGCTTGTTTTATTGCATATAAATAATAACATAATTATGTTTGTGAGCATCACTGAAATAAATCTGAAAAAGACAACAAAAATAGCAAAATAAAGATCTGAGCTTTTATTGTTAAATCTAATGCCTTGGTTAACATTTATGGAGAAATAGAATTAAAATATAAGGTTTATCTATGGAATGTACGAATTTACAAAAATATTTCATTGAAAATTATACTGAAAGAGTACATACAATTTTATACTCATTAATGTATTTATTAATGAATATAAAACCATTTGATAAAAATTTATTTATTAATGAATATGGCATTTTTCTTAAATATGGAATTTTTCTTAAATTAAAATAAAAATTAATTAAAAAAATTTTTTTCTTAAATCTTAAAAAAATTTATCTTAAAAAAATTTTAAAAAATTCTTAAATGCTCAACAATATGTATTATTTTTCTGCGTAGCAAATAACATGAGAAAACATCATTTTCATTTTTTTTCTAAATGGATTTAACCAAGATATTTAAATCAACATCTTTCATGAAATGACGCAACAAAAATTAAGATTTTCTTTCATCATTAATTTTGATAAATTAATTTAATTTTATAAAATACCTCTAACGTCTACATTTCTTTTAAAAAACATAATTTTTTAATCCGTCAAAACAATGGTTTCTCAAATATTTTTTAAGTTTAAATAGCAGGAGTAAATTGAAAATTTTCTATTCCGTAAAGAGAGTAGAGAGTTAAATGAAATGAAATATAAAATATCTAATAAATGTTTTAATATAAATTAATCATCTCTCTGATAATCAGAGACTTCTGCAGAAAAAAAATGGATTTAAAAAGCAGTTTTATTATTTTATAAATATTCTGAATAACTTATTAAATCTTTGGGGAAGAGAATTTTGTTCGTTTTCATAATCAAATTTATTCATAAAATTCCAATAAGCATATATTAAAAATCGAAATATTTCTACTACACCTTAAAAAAAGACGAAATTTGTTAACTTTTAAATTTAACAATGATTTATATATTTCCAGAACAATGAGATAAGTAGTTTCTTTGGATAATAAAATATATAATTTTGGTTTATTTGACATTCTTTAATCCCTTTGAGAAAACATTATTTTATTTTGTTCAAAAAATTTATTTCAAGTCAATTTATTCGTTTTATTTCCTTAATTTGAATACATTTGCTTTCAGACCTTTTTTGAAGAGTTTTTCTATAGTTTGTTTCATAGACTTTATCAGCATTGTTCTGATATACAAGCTGAAGGAAATTAGGTGTTCACTTAAATATGCTAATTCAAAATTTTCGAGATATATCTATTGTGTTTATTTTATTGGTAAAAAATAATTTATTTAGTCTATTTTTAGAGACTATTTAAATTATTCTTAACCAATAAAAAAAACTTTCAAAAGTCATTAATTTATTTTAATCTTTTTAACAAGAAAAATGTTCACAAAAATAATAATAAAATGTTTTATTTTTTATTTAAAAAAATTAGCATTTTTATTTTATTTTTGTGTGATTTGTAACATTTAATCCATATACTGCTTTTGTCAATATTACCTTTTTGAACTTATTTACTATTAAAATATTTAATAAAAAGTATATTCAAATTTATTTATTAGCAAAAAAACTCCTTTCCTTTTAAATTTATTTTTCCATTTATTTCAAATTGAATTCGAATTAGTTATTTAAATAAAATAAATGAATGAAAATAATAAAGAATAAAAATTTAATTCAATATAAAAAAAATTGTAAAGCTCTGAAAAAATAATTTTTGAGAATTACGTCACTTTGTATTAATTATTTAGTTTTAAGATTAATATTTTCTTATAATTACAAGCATTTAAAAGACTAAAGGGGCATCCTTTTTAATATTTTAATCATTTGATGAAACATAAAATAATTACCTAATTTCAAAACTCAGATATTTCTCATGTAAATTTTTGAATTAAAATAATATGCTTTAAAACTGCAAAAGTCACATTTATTATTTTCTAACAATACTTAAAAAATATAAAAGATCTGTTTTTTTCTTATTTTCAGCAATATATTATAAAAATAAGCAGTTTATGAATGTCTTCTGAAGTTTCATTATTCTTTTTAAGCTACTCTTTGTTTAAAATGTTTGTTGTTAATCAAACTCAATCTGAAAGGTTGAAATTCGTCACATTGATACATGTACAAAAAAGATATGTGATAGGAAATCAGTTAAATTAATGATATATAAACAAAGAAATACAATTGATTGAGAAGTTAAATTTACATTTGTTTAAATAATTTCCATTAAACATAAACAAAACCAGAATTTTTCTGTTAGGATTTTGATTTTTAGATAATCGTGTTTATATTGATTTTTGGAAACGATTGGATGATTTTGAGCTTATGTCCTTCAATCAATAAAACACAAATATATTTTGAAGTCTATCTTTTTGTCATTTCGATATAATGGAAAATTTTCAAATGGCAATATACTTTACTAGAGGAATTGTTACTCATAAGTTACTAACTCAAAAAAGAGAAAGAATGAAATCTATAAATATAATATCTATATTCTTTTGATAAAGAGCCATTGGTAGATGCCATTTACGTTCACTGCATTCAGAATATTACAGAATAATATGACGTATGCTCAGTAACTGGGAATTTATGATTCCTTATCAGTCGAATCCAAAAGGACATGAACACAATGGTGTTACCAATGTGTCATTTTAACTGAATGTTATTGGGCTTTTGATTTAAGCTGTCATTGTTGACAAATATCTGGTGTGCTTTAGGATATTGTGCATAAAGTGACCAGTGTTGCTATCAGACCTAAATTCTGATGGAAATCTTTGGTCAGGTTTGAATCGTGTTATGCATATATATTCTCTATCTCAGCTACTTTTACAGTATAGAAAAATCTTTGAGGGATGAAGGTAATTCATTGATTCTGTAATTAATCAGTTTAAAGAATATATCTCTAAACGTTATAAATTTGGAATGAAGATTGCTATTAAGAACCCCTAACTTTAGATCTGTTTAAAATGTTGCTTATTATTTTAATTCTAACAGAATATTATCATATATATTTTAAGAAAATCCAATAATTCAATTTTTGTAATTCTTATTTTTGCATTTTGAATTACACTGACAAAGTATATATATTTCATTGTATTTAATAAGAATTGAAGCAATTCTTCTGGTACACGAAGTGTTTTTTAAAGAATAAAAATGCATAAAAGCTTTAATGTAATAACTATTTATCCACTAAAACTTTATTAAATCTGTTTTTACATTACAAAAAGTTAACAACTCAAATATTTTAGATGATCAGATATGATCTTTCTTTTTGAAATACCTTAACACTATCATGACAAAAAGGAAGACTAATTTTAATATGTAAATAATTTTAATTATTTAAAATAGTTTTATATGACAATTACAATTCACCAGACATTTTAAAAGGATATCCTGCAGCATCCAAGGTTCAATTAAGTACTAATCCAAGTATTCAAATTTATGTCCAGAAAAAGTTTCACATAGGATTGTAATAAAACTTCTTCCAAGTAATGAAATCACCCACAAGTAAGATCATCTAATACTCCCATCATAGTGAGATGCTCTTAAATTGACAGTTGACACCAGTGAACTCCCCTGTACCTAACTCCAAGGAGCTTTACCAGTTTAATGGGATCTGCTGTGTATAGTAAAAAGTCCCACTGCTCTCCATAAACAGCTTCCACTGAGCTTTAATAATTCTTTTTGCCCTTTAATAGGACACGTGCTATTTGGTAGCTTTGCTTGTTTTTGATTATTGGCATTGTGACAGTTCATAAGCTGTTGTTTCCTGAAAAAAAACAAAATCACTCTTTTTTGATCCGTTCTTCAGAAATACCTAGCACAGGTTCAGCACCAAAAATAGATTGCTCATTCAGCCTTTGCTATTTCCTCACCTAATTCTTTTTCAGGAACACCAGAGTTCCCAGTTACCCACATTAAAATGAGGGATTTATTATTGGCCAATCTGCACAGATTTAGGTAGCTTTCCCAGACAACGGTAGAAATTATATTAGAAATCTGTAAAGATAGTAATGCAGCTTGGATGTTAGAACAGATAAATACTCTTTTACGAAAATAGTTTCTGTCCAAGCATATTCTATTGTACATTGGAGACTTCTTCTTGGAGTACAGTTGTGTGTTTACCCTAAGAGAATGACAACTTTGTACCATCATCTGGGCAACCAATACCAGCTGTATTGGAGTTTATTTTTGAGTCAACAGTACTCCAGTAATTACAGTTTTCACTGATGATAACATTATTTCAGTCTTTTTGCAAGGTAAATTTGATTGTATAAGGCTTATTGAAAGTATATTTAACAATCATGTAATCGGTAAACATACTTACAAAAGGATGACTAATTACGTCAGCATTAAGGCTTCCCCACGACAAAAATATAGAGTAGTCCTCCACTTACCTGTATTTTTAAGCCTGTTCATGCTAAGTATTGCTTGTACTTCAATACATATGTATAGAGGATGCATACCAAGCAAAAGCTCATATTTACATGTGGAAGTTGTTTTAGTACATCAGATTGCTACACAAAGCATCCATTGAAGTTTTGTTAATCCTGCTTTAGAAGTTCCATTTCTAATTCTAGACCTCCAGATTACTGAGTCATAGGTAATGATGGGACAAATGATCATAGTGTAGATACAATGAGTAACTTTAAGGTTCAGACACCAAGTTCTATAAAATGCATTTCTACATGACTAGAAAGCTTCTTTCTGCTCTTTCAATTTAAAAGTTGAAATGCTTGTTCAAACATAAGTTAATTTCGGAAAGTTCTCTTAAGAATTTAACTTCTTTGGGGAAAGTTAATTCTCGACCAAAAACAGTCATCTTCTTCAGATTAAGATCCTTTATCTTTGTAAAACGAAATCATAGAATTTTTTTTAAATACAAAGAAAAACTTTCTTTATTACACCAAATCTCAATTTGCTAAGGGTATTGGACATGATAGTCGAGCTCGTTTTGCCAAACTTATCCCTGACAATAGTAACTAAATCATCTGCATACTCAGTGGTTGTTCTACCTGGTTTTTTAACTCATCTAGAAGGGAATCCACAACACCACAAGATGGGTGAAAGAACCCCTCCCTGCGGACTTTGGCTTATATCGTCACGTTTTGACCTAAAAATGAGACACTGACATGGCTGTTATTGAGTAGGTTTTTTATATAAGAACGAACAGTGTCATTAGTTTCTTTACTAGCAAGAGTTTGTAGAATGGTTGAATAGGTATCTTATCAAAGACAACTTCAATATCTAAGAAAACAGCTACAGCAAGGTTTTAATCTTAAAATTATCCAAAATGAAGGACACATTGCAAATCACACTATAAGTGGATTTACCAGGTTGATATGCATATGGAGAGTCAGAAAGTGGTTTTTACACTAAGCACACCTTTCTAATATATCTGTCTATCAGCTTTTAAGTTGCTTTTAGAAGAAAAGAAGTTAAGCTTATATGTCTGAACGATTTAGCTTCGTAGTAAATATTTTTTCCTATTTTAGGAATAAAAATTACTTTTGTATGTCTTCAAGTAATAGGTATATGTCCAAAGGCTACACATTCGCTAACAATTCTACAAAGAATTGGGGTAATGCACTTGACACCCTCAATAAGCAGAACCGGTACAAACCCGTCAATTCCCGTGATTTAAAAGATTTAAATGTTATTATAGCCTATTTTATTCATTGGAACCTGTAAAGTGAAATCTGAAATTCAGCTAGATTCTGGAAGCTTACAATTCGGCCTCTTAAGGGTGCTTAGACAGCAGTTCTTGTCTTTAGACATTAATTTAATGAGTGTTGCAATAACAGATATAGTTTTAATGTCAGTACAGTAATTTTGCCAGGAATTGTTTTAGAATTCCTGATATCTTCGTTATATGTGGTCAGTGTCAGTTTATATTTCTACCACTCACCTTCCTTCTTAGCCTCATTAAAGAGCTTTCTACATTGTCTTTGTAATTTAGTTAACTTTTCAGACCATCAAGGAACTAATTTTGACAAGTAAGCATTAACGACCCTACAATTTTCATAGTTTTCTTGTTTTGGTAGAATACCTATTTCATATGATCAATTGCAAACGCGAAATCTACTCGCGAAGATAACCAAAGTCATTTCCCTTGATCAGGACTTCTTGCTCTTTTTTATTAGAACTCAGATTAGAAATTTTTAAGTTTCTGCTCACCACCTTTAGTCTGTTTGTCACTAAAACAGAAAAGCTAATGTATTGGTGGCCAGATAAGCTTATTATTATCTCTGGTAAGTTAGGAGCATAAGTAAAAATGTTTCTTTCTTAAGGCAATAATTGCTTCATGAGTAGCCTTCTCAATGTAAGATTTTTCAATACCTCACAAGAGCAAACTATTTTATTCATACATTGAAGTTATTTATGAAATTTTTCTTTCTTCTATGAAAGAAATTTCTAAAAAAGAAAATTTTATTTATACATTGATTTTTCTATGAAACCATATGCAAAATATATTAAAATAATCCTTTTTACATAAGTAACATGTCACATATAAAAAATAACAAAAACGTGAATATTTTGGAAGAATTTGAAGATTTCATCAAAACTATTTACATATATATATATGTATGTATCTATTTATATGTATGCATATATATACATATATATGCACATGATGGTGTACATCTTAGAATAATTCACAGATGGAATAAAATTACTGGAAACATCACTGTGTTATTTGTTTTGCATTTATATATTCTCTATATATCATTAATATTTTCCTGCGTGTCTCTGTAGGATTTGTATCGCTTTTGTATACTTATCGAATGAACATGGCAAATTCCTTTTTTATCATACTATAAAAATACTTTTAAATTCAAAAATCAGATCAAAGTGTGGAAGCATTCCTCTTTTACAATATTTATATACAACTGGTTAAATACACGGGATGTTTTTACACAGATTAATAAATATGAATAAAATGTTTCACAGTTCATTTATTAAAAAGATGCAGAAATTAATTGAACATTTCTTCGATATGTTACAAAATATGACTAATAATTTTAATTATATGATAATATATTTTATTATATTTATTATTTGAAACGGTTATTTTAAACCATCTGAAGTTTTAATATGAACCTTCTCTTCAAAATGTTTGACTCACTGCTTTTATTGAAAAAAATAACTGATTTAAAAATGTCATTTTATGAAAAATTAATATAAATTTAATATTAAGTAAGTATAAAAAAAGAAATTAGATATTAGGGTAAGAAATACGAGATAATTCGTGTGTAAAAATTTGTGAAACTTTTCATGAGTAAAATTTAGAGTTTGAAAGCTTAAAGGTTTCTGTTTAAGAAAAATCCAAAATACTTTAGAAAATTTTTGCTAATAGATTTTAAGATTTAATGGTAGTAAATGAACACAAGAAATTATGCTGAATAAATGATACTAGAAAGGTTTCATGAATGAAATAAGCTGGAAAATTTAAAAATTCCTGAATAAAGAAAATATAAAATTTCTTGTATTTAATTAATGAAAAATAAAATTATGTTTATAATGATACTATAACCAAAAAAATAAGCATATGATTTCCTAAAGTGTTTTGATTTAAACAAAACAAACAAATTCTTCAATCAAAAGCATGATTCATTCATAATCTTGAAAGAATTTCTTACAAGCTATTGAAAGAAATTCATTACCAAAACTGCTTGTTATTCACGTAAGTTTAGTTACAAATTTATTTCAATAAAAATTGCTCTGATTTCAGGTAAGAAATTAAATATGATTGATATTATTTTAAAAATAAATATTTCTGGCTGTTTTTTAGCCGAGACAATAACTAAAGCAGTTTGATATGAACTTCGGGAAGGATTTAAAATTATAAATAGATTAATAATACCAAAATTATTAATTATATTGTGATCATTAAATATTAATATAATGTAACATGATAACATTTTATATTAACAGTAATTTTTGTTGTGGTTGTTATTGTTGTTTATCCTCAATAGATCTGACATATGTCAGACCAACTAAAAAAAAACTGTTAATTGCCAGAATATCGAGATGATAATTTTTAAACAGTCTTAACTTATCAATTTTCAAAATAAAAGAGTTTCAAATGCGAGAAAGTACATTCCAAAAACAGCATTTTTCACATCACACATTTGCAAAGAAACTTTCCGAACTTATTTACTTTTCAGTATAATTTACACCCAATATTTTATGTATGATGTAAGTAAATTAAACAGAAATTGGAAAGAACAAAGTTTTAGATTTTAAACAAACAAATTTTGTCCTTTTAATGTAATAACCACAAAATTTTTTTCTGGTATATTGTATAATTTGTTATTTTTCGTTGCAATTATTTAAAAATACTTTTTATCTGAAGAAATATTTTAATAATAGGAATAATAACATTTTAATACTTCGAATTTTATCTCAAAATATTTCCACAAAAATTGCAATATTAATAGAATATTACAGTTGTTTGTATAGAAAAAATAATAAATCACTACATTAAAATTTACATAGTTCCCAAAAAATTTATGCATCTCACTCTTGAGGGAAGATAATTATATTAAAATGGCTCTCGAAGAGTAAAAAAAAAATTTCTTAAGCTGGAATTCTGAGAACAGATTGTAAATGAATAAGGCTTCCAGCTTAGTAATTCCATTAAATTATATTTTAAAACAAGTTTTTCTTTCGTATTTTTGAATTAGATGCCTAAAAAATTATAAGAATGTTTTTGTGTGTGCGTTTACAAATTACTATGAAACCAGAAGTTTTTAATTTAAAAGATTTTAGCCTCAGTTTTCGTAATTTAGCTGGTGTTGTCGTGTGCCAGCTAGGCTATAATTATGGGGTGTGCTGCTCTACTTTTCAAACTCATCCATATTTAGGTGTGGAGTCCGCCTTCCTCAGTACACACATGCCACAGGTGCCCGTTTATAGGGTAGGCAACCATTCACGACCCATTCATACAAAAACAGGAAGATAGAGAAAGAAAGTACATCAATAACCGAACCGGGATTCGAACCCAGGACCTCCCAATCCGCTGACTACTAGACAAGTGGGGTGGCTCTTAATTTAGTAAACTGCTGAACTGTTTGTGCTAAATTGTGCAGTTTCCTGATTTGTAATACACAACTTCGATATTTTTATCATATCACCATAATACTCGTTTCATTTGTCTCAGAAGTTTTACAAATAGTGTAAAATCTTGCTACCATGAGATAATTAAAAAAAATAATTTTTCATGATTGTTCTCATTGAACAATATTCCGGAACATTATACATAAATGCAACGATATTTCTCAAAAATGAGCAAATTTTGTCGAAGTGAAAAAAGGGGAAAAGAAATGAAATTTGGATTTTGCCAATAATTATGGCCGAAATAAATTAAAATTTAAAAAATGTAATATTAGATCTTTAATTAAAGTAATTTGCGATATTTTCGAAATGTCATATTACACCAAAAACACATGAAAATAATCGTTATGAAATTAGTTCAAAACATAGAATCAAAATCTGCAAGAGTTAAAAAATAATTACTAAAATTGTTATTTTAGAAATTCAATTCAATTACCAAATTAAGCAGCTTTTTGAAATTATGAACAAGAAAGTATTTTTCTTCTTAACTCATCATTTCACTTCAAGCTCTCTCATTTTATTAAATGGAGTTTTCGTTTTAACGCATTATTTCACTTAAAGCTCTCTTACTATTTTCAATTTTTTGTGAGGAAAAAATAAAATTTAACTTGAAGAAACTATAAAAACAAATAAAGCAAATTGCTCAAAACTCTTGAAGAACAGTTTAAGAAGGGATGGCAGGAATCTTATTGAAGTTCTTAATCCAGTCTCTATTTCATGAAGTCTTGGAAAAAGAGGTGCGTCGTCTCTCTTTGCCAAAATCCTTCAAGTGAGAAGAAATTGCCTAGATATATCTTAAGGGGCAAACGATCTTTCCTCACTAGTGCACATGGTGAAGGTGTAAGATGGAAAATGTTCGATTGCCCCTTCTCAGTAAGTGGGGAAGATGATTGCACTCTATTTTTGGTAGAGAACTACATTGGAATTTAGGAAGAACTTGCTTTCATCTAAATTGAGTGAAGGCGAAAAAATCAGGGAATAGAAAAAATATTCAGCATTTGGTGATAATTTCACTGAATTTCTTGGTGACATGAATTTCATTTATTTGTCTGAATTTTTCCATTCATGGAGAATAATTATCAACAAAAAAGACATTTTTGACATTTCCAAGATTGCAAAATGCATCATACAAAAAATATTTACTAAGTGTATTTTTCTTCAGAATTTAATCCCGAATATGTTTTGAACATCAATAAAAATTGTACATTATCAGTGATGGTTTATTTTTTAAAATAAATTTTGGTTAAAAACGCTTAGTTCAAACAAAAGTGTCAAAATGAATTTTTATTAATTTTTGATTTTAGACATACTTATTTTTTGAAAGCATTTAACTTATTATTTTAAAATTTGATGATAAAAATATATTAAGTATGGACTATAGTTGTGCTAATAAAATAGAATCCGCAAGATAAAATATACAATTTTACTTAAGATATCTCATACTTTGAAGATAAATATTTTTATATGGTAAAAATGAATTATTTCAAATGCCTAACTTATCCAAATAAAATATTTATTAAAAAATATTCATAAATTCATATTTGCTATAACCTTTGAATAACAAATGTAATGAAATAAATAATGATGCAATCTGGTAAGATTTCAAATAAATGAAAATAATTATTGCAGATTTTTAATCATACTGACGTTCAAAAATAAATGAAAAAAAGTTTTTTGAAACTCACCATTATAGACAACAAAAATAAAATTTACAGCTAATATAAATAGAAGAAACGAACTTATGTAAATTTATTGCGAATACTCTCTACCATTTTTGATAGATTAAAAGAAGAGGTATATATATATAAACGCGATAGAAGAATATGTGGAAATATCTCGCTTTCGTGATTAGACGTGTAAATTTTGCTAGCTTTCAAATTTTGTAAGCAGATTTGTTGCTAATAGTTTTGGAATGTGTGAGAAAACACCTTTCCCCGATTCATTGAGATGGCGATTGGTCAAATTGTTGTAAATGGAAAATATCATAGATTGCTGCAGCTAGGCACCTTAATGTATCTCACAATGGTGCCCACTGTTTCTGGAATTGATATCAAAACCGAAGCTTCTGTGCTCAAAAGACATGTTCCAGGGCAATCATGAATTATAACACTTGCAAAAAATAGTTTTGTAGTTTTTTCGGTTTGAAAGAAAAGAATCATTGCTTTACAGCAACTTGCAAATAGTTCTGTAATACCAGGGTAAAGAATACCCCCTAGTACGATGAGAAAGCATATTCACCATGCAAGGTCTCTAAACAAGCCGACCAGTTGAGTGTGTCCCTCTCACTGGACAACCGAAAAGAGCCCACATATCTAACACAAGAGAACACATTTTTGGGCCGGAAATTGATGGGTGTTTATGCTTTTTACAGACTAGTCCAAATATCATTGGGAGAGCAATTCAGTTTCATAAAGGAAAGTAAATATTCGGGCAGGCATCTCTCTAAGTTCAAACACTAGTCGTCATGCATTCAAGTGAAGAACTGTGCCTGGTGTGGGATATCGGGATGAGGTCCTTGATCCATTTGTCCACCCATATGACGGTATAATTAGCAATGATTTAATTCTGATGAAGGATTTAATTCTGATTCAATGATTTAATTCTGATGTGTCTAAACAAACCGACTTGTTGAGTGTGTCCCTCTCATCGGACAACAAAAATAGCCCACATATCTTGCACAAGAGAACGTATTTCTTGTACCGGAAATTTATGCTCGTCTATGCTTTTTACAGACTAGTACAAATATCATTGGGAGAGTATTTCAGTTTCATAAAGGAGAGTAAAGATTTGGGCAGGCATCTCACTGGGTCATGTACAAACACTAGTCGTCATGTATTCAAGTGAAGAACTGTGGCTGGTGTGGGATATCGGGATGAGGTTCTTGATTCATTTGTCCACCCATATGACGGTATAATAAGCAATGATTTCATTCTGATGAATGATTTAATTCTGATTCTGATGTCTGTAAACAAGCCGACTAGTTGAGTGTGTCCCTTTCACCGGTCAACAAAAAGAGCCCACATATCTTTCACAAGAGAACACATTTCTTGGACCGGAAATTGATGCGCGTCTATGCTTTTTATTATTTTTATAGATTAGTCCAAATATCATTGGGAGAGTAATTCAGTTTTATAAAGGAGAATAAAGATTTGGGCAGGCATTTCTCTAAGTTCAAACACTAGTCGTCATGCATTCAAGTGAAGAACTGTTACTGGTGTGGGATATCGGGATGAGGTTCTTGATCCATTTGTCCAACCATATCACGATATAATTAGCAATGATTTAATTCTTATGAATGATAACTCATGAGATCTGTTGAGCTTTAGTTGTTGAAAAATATCTTGAAGGTCTTAGCTTGCCGAAATTGTAATGTGCGGATCAATCACCAGACCTAAATTCTTTTTAGAATATAAGGGATATTTTGGTATACAGATAGCTGCTTTATGTCCTCCTTCAAGGCCTATAGGAGAGCTGAAAAACAGCTTACCGCTGGTTGGGCCTTTATTTTCTGTTGCGGTACCTGACAATTTAAGTGACAGCATAAAAATTCGATGTCATCAATGCATTTAAGCTTGAAGTAGGGCTATTTATTTTATCTAAACTCATTTTTGTTATGTTTTTATGACACTGTGCCATATAAATCAGTTATTATTTTCCCCCAAGAATGGGCTTTTTCAGCGAGACTGCTTTTTTGGTATTAATCATTTTTGCGACTTTTCTAACTAATCTTCCATATTGCAATCACTACATATAAGCTTTTCGCATGTGTCATCTAAATTGGGTGTTTCCACATTCATTCATTTACAAATTGGGAAAAAACAGCCATTGTTCCTTGTTTTTTTAGAAGCCATTATATCTTGAAAACCTAGTAAAGTGAAACAATATAATGCTTATATTTATAAACTAATTGATATTTTAAAGAAAGACAAACAGTTTTCGCCAACATAGATAAATATTGATATTTGTGTTGATTTTTTTATTCCAGCGAAACGCTTTTTATTATTTCAACCAGATTAACAATAACATTATTTATGTTAATATATTGTTACAGATTTTTAGAGCAACAGATTCTTTGAATGTGTCAAAAAATTAGAGCATGTATATATATCCTGTATTAAGCTTTCGAAAATTACAGAATAAACAATTTAAATTAAAATTTAGCTATTTTAATATCTTAACAACTTTGACCTAATTTATTAATATAAAACTTATCATAATTAATTTAATAAAAGGGAATTTTATGTATATGTTTTACAAATTTCAATGTTTATTGATCCAAAAAGTAAAATCAATAAAATATAAAGCATAAAAAATATCTTTATTAAAATCCATGTATTTTCAAGCATTGTAAAAGGATTATAAAATCTTTAAAAAATTATATTAAATGATTAATTTTGTTTTGGCTCCTTTCGTGTTATTATTGTTGTTTTCTTCTTTAAATATATAATTATCTTAAATTTTGTTATATTTACTTGCCTATATGCAGAAAAAATCAAAGTATAATGAGTTTGGTAAGCTAAATTAACAAAATTTCATTTCCGTAAATATTAAATTGATTCTTGGTTTTGGTTTTAGTCTTACGAAGCAATTTATTAAATGCTAATGATAAAGTTGCAAATTTACGTTACTTTTTGCCACTTTTCAGATATTCCTGGTTTCATTTTAAATCGTTTTCTTGTAACTTCTTTTGTCGGTTTTCTAAATATAAATTCCTATAAATATATCATAATTATTTTATGGAGTACTATTTAAAATAACAAATGTTTCTTTTACATCAAAATCTGTAATGTAGAAAATTAAAAAAATAAAAACAAATCTTTACAAGAAAAAAAATACTCTGTGAATATATTAAACAAAACTTTAACTTGTTTGTAACTTGTTTTGTGAATATATTAAACAAAACATTAATATATTCACAAAGCAAGGCACTAATAAACAAGTAATTGTAATCATATTGAATATACGGTATTCTCTTATTGTTTCATCAAATTCAATCAATTGAAATAAATCCTATCAATACTATATTTAAAATGTGTGAGCTTAACAACTCAATTATAACATTGCCTACATTTTTTAAAAAACTTAAATAAATTTTAATTAGATTTTAAGTATATTGCGATATTTATTGTTCTATTTCATCAACTATATACTTTAAAATATTAATGCAATGTGAATGTTAATTTTATATTTGCTGTGTTTGTTCTCATTTACTAACTATTTTGTAAATTTGTAAATAGTAATTTAGATATTAATTAGAGTAAAAGTTTAGAATATTTATAATATTACTATAACTTTACCTGATATAACAAGTTTCAACTTTAGTTACTATTAAAAATTGACGTTTAATTTATAAAAATTTAGAATGTGCATTTATTTTTCTCTTCTCTTTTTTATAATCTGCATCTATAAATTCAACTAGAATATTAGACCTTATTTATAAATATGATGTTGAAATTTTATAAAGTCTGGAATTATTTTGTGAATCTTTATTTTGTATCTCCAGGATGGAAAAAAACGATTACAACAGAAATTTAAAGTCAAACTAAAAATTTTCCAAATGCATAAGAGATATGTTTGCATTCAGTGACCATGAATGTTCGCAATGGCATCGTAAAGAACATAATGTTCGGAAATATATTAGCTGTTGCATGGATTCTGGTATGCATAGAGTAGAAAGAAGAAGATGCTTTATTCGGAGAAGTCCAGACACAATGGGAAGTTTCCTATAATTCAGGAAGTTAATTCCTGAGCCATGGAAATGAAAGCTCATGACTCGGTCGCCTAAATGGACATCGGAACTTCCTTTAACTGCAGTGCTGGTGGAACGCAAACTGCAGTTCTCGAGTTTGTTCGTAGCTTAAAGGAATAATTGGACAAAGAATGCGTTTGCTTTGATGATATGCATTACTTTAAATCAAATGAAAAGTAGGGCAGTCTACAAAATCTGACATTAAAAAGTTCCAGTTCTCTATGATTTGATGAAACGTACATCTACTGTCACAATTGATTTTTATTTCTTTTAATTTGATTTATCATCATATTTAGGATAGAAAAGTTTACTGAAAAAAAGAGAGTTTTCATGTAGGCTTACATAAAATCCTAATTTATCATATTGGATACAGACGACTAATAAGAAAATTAAGAATAATAAATATGTTGATAAGAATAATTAAAAATCTGGATAATATTTTGTTATTAGGAATGTGTTACTGTATAAGACATATTTTTTGTAAAACAGTCTAATAAATAGTTGATCATTCACAATATTTTTTAAACTTAAGCTAGTGATGAAAATCAATTTTCAAGTTATGATGATTTAAAGCTTAAAAATATTTTAATTACGAAATTTCTTAGAAATATTTTTAAAAAAATAGAAATTTTTATCTGTGATAATATTATAATATAATCCATATTTTTAAATCTGATATTCGCCGACCAACTTGTCTAGTGGCCAGCGTGCCTAACTACGGATAAAGAGGTCCCGGGTTCAAATCCCAGTATGAACATGGATGTATTTTCTCTCTCTCTCCTGTCTTTGTTCTTTCCTTGTATGAATGAGGTGTGAATGGTTGCCTACCCTATAAACGGGTACCTATGGCATGTGTGTAGAGCAAAGTCGTACTTTCACCTTCATGGTGCTCTGGTTAAAACGAAAGACGCTCCCAATCGACTTAATTCGCATAGCATAGCGAGCTTGGCTTGTCCAAGTGTCATTAGTAAACAACAACAAATCTGATACTCATTTATAATATTTCTATAGGAACGTCACAATGCTAGCTGGTGCTGCTACGCCACTTATTGTTCTTTTCTCAAAAAGCAACTGAGGTAAAAGAGAGAAAAAATTGTTGGGATGGGTAATGTGTCATGGCCGCGCTAAGTGTGGAAATAAAATGTTAAGTCTTTCTTGGCCTTCTATTGAGAAATATATAGTAAATATGTACATAGTTCTAAAGTTACATTAAAGCATGAATTAAGAATTATGCTTGAATTATTTAAATATCTTGAAAACTAATTTTAAATACTGTCTTGAACAACTAATCGTGATTACAGGGACTATTAAATTGCACTCCTACCACGCACACACACACAATTTTAGATATATTTTATTTTTAAAAACTTATAGATTTTTCCAAAAATACGTAACATATTACAAATGATGTGGAAGTTTATAAAATGTTTTGATGGTGATTCCATGAATGCAGAAACTTTTCATTTTCCATATTCACACAGACATAGTCATCACATTTAATCGAACTCGTTATTATAAAACTTTGCAAATAATAAAAAACGAAATTATTTAAAAACTATTAAATTTTACATTAAAGAATATTACGCATTTTTGTAATTTTTTATTTTCCCTAAATCATTTGTGTTTAAAGTAAAGTATCGTATTTATGATTAGTATAGACGAGTAAAAATTGCTTATGCATCATTTACATATACATTTTGGTGTGTTTATGTAAACTCCAAAATTACGATTGACTAAGATAGAAAAAAGAGATTTTATTTACAACCTTAACAATAACAACATCCGTCGCGACAGCCGCGACCTTTTAGTAATCGTGTGACTGAGAGGAGCGCATTTATACTTCTCTCTCCGCAGTCAGAAAAGCTGCCTTCGCGCATGCGCAGCCTCCAAGCTCACAGGAGAAACGCTTGTACTGCCACAGCATGTACTGCCATCTTGTGAGGCTTAAAAGTATTATTTATATTGCTTACCACAATAGTATCCCCCCAGTGAGGGACGAACGATAACATAAAAATAAATGTACCAACAATAGGTAACATTAGAAAAAAATTTTTGTTAGATGTTTGTGCTAGTCTATTTCAGTTATGAGTCTTTTAGGAAATCGAACTCTCCGACCAGATTTTCCTACACTGGACTGTCCCTTTGGGTGTGACACCAATACAGTTGAGTCAGAATTTGGCACAGTCATAATGAAGGCTGGTTTGACTCTGTCTAGAGAAACACAACGTTTCTTACCATTGACATCAATGGTGATTGTTTTCTGATCCTTTTGAAAAACCTCGTGAGGACCAGTATATGGTTGAGAAAGTGGTGGTGTCACTTTATCCACCCTAAGAAACACATGTGTACAGGAGTTTAGTTCTGGGTGTACAAATATTCTGGATTTTGTATGTGCAGATGTGGAACATGGTTTGATGCTGTTCATCTTTCTCCTCAGTTCTCGCACAAAGTCGTTTGCAGAAAGATGTTGTGATGGAGTATCTGTACACAGATCAGCCGGTAATCTCAATGAAGTACCATACACCAGTTCGGCACTGGAAGAGTTGATGTCAGGCTTGACTGCTGATCTGATTCCCAAGAGGACATGAGGCAAGGTTTCAGTCCATCTGATATGAGCATGGGCCATGAGTGCACTTTTCAGTACTCGGTGGAAACGTTCTACCAAACCGTTGGATTGAGGGTGAAATGATGTGGTTCGAATCCTGTTGGTGCCCAATAAATTGGACATTTCCCTGAACAAGGAAGACTCAAATTGGCGTCCCTGATCAGTAGTTATCGTAGAAGGACATCCAAACCGTGAAATCCAACCGCTGAACAAGGCTCGACAAACGGTTTCAGCAGTGATGTCTCGAAGAGGTATCACTTCAGGCCATCTGGTGAATCTGTCGATGATTGTTAGACAGTAGGTTTTACCTTCTGATGGAGGCCAAGGACCCACTAGGTCGATATGAATGTGTGCAAACCTTGCATCTGGCACTGTGAACGTTCCAAGAGGAGTTTTGTTATGTCTGTTAATTTTAGATCTTTGGCACGAATTGCAACTCCTGACCCAAGATTTGAGGTGCTTCCTCATAGCAGGCCACACATATCTTGCAGTTATCAGTTGTGTTGTGGCTGTTATTCCTGAGTGGGACAGAGAATGAAAATGTTCGAACACAATTCTGCGGAAACTTTCTGGAACGAAAGGTCTTGGTGTGCCTGTTGACACATCACAGATTAGTTCTGTAGATGTTAGAGGACAAGGCATTCTTTTCAATTCCAGAGAAGTGGTGTTATTTTGTAATAATTCTTTCAGTTCGGTGTCGCTATGCTGTGCTGCTGCCAAGGCACTAAAGTCTAGGAAAGATGATGCTGAAATTTTGCAGGTTTCAACTCTTGAAAGAGTATCAGCCACTGTATTTTTGAATCCGCTGATATGGCGGATATCTATGCTGAACTGAGATATGAAATCTAGATGTCGCCATTGACGTGGGCTGCACTTGTCAGGGTTTTGCTTGAAGGCATAAATGAGTGGCTTTTGGTCAGTGTAAATACTGAACACTCGACCCTCAAGCATGTGTCTGAACTTCTTCACAGCGGTATACATTGCCAACAACTCCCTATCATAAGTTGAGAACTTTTGTTGGCTTTTCGTTAGCTTCACTGAAAAAAAGCAATTGGTTCCCAATTGTGTTCGTTCAGCTGCATTAGAGAACCTCCAACCGCAAAATCACTTGCGTCGACGAACACACTCAGCTTAGCGCCTGGAATTGGGTGTCGAATCAAAGTTGCATTGGCTAGAGCGTTCTTTGCCTGTTGGAATGCTTCTCCTGCCACCTCAGACCATTGTATTTTCTCTGTATCGTTTTTCCCACCTTTCCTGCTTTTTCTGTTATTTTTAATCCCTTCTAAAAATTTCGTTAGGGGTGATAAAATATGGGCTGCTTTCGGAATAAAACGTCTGTAAAAATTGTACAGACCAAGAAAACGCCTTAATTGAGTTAAAGTTTCTGGTTGGGGAAAATTTAGTATGCAATTTACTTTTTCTGTTAAGGGTTCAAGACCAGCTTCAGATACTTTGAATCCTAGAAAGTTTACTGACGATTTACCAAATATACATTTAGAAGGTTTTAAGCTGAGACCATAAGTCTGTAATCTACAAAATAATGTTTTAAGGTGTTCGATGTGATCTTCAGGTGATTTTGATGCCTCTAAGATGTCATCCACGAATGCAAAGACAAATGGCAGATCCCGAGTGACTTCATCAATGAACCTTTGAAAGGTTGCTGCAGCATTGCAGAGGCCAAATTGCATGCGTGTGCTCTCGAATAATCCGAAAGGTGTTATAATTGCACTTTTGTGAATATCAGCCGGATTTATGGGAATCTGGTGATAGGCTTTTACTAGATCTATATGTGAAAATATTTTTGTGCCATGTAAATTTGATGTGAAATCCAAAATATTTGGCACGCCATAATTATCCTTGATGGTTTGAGAATTTAGTGCTCGATAGTCACCAACCGGTCTCCATTCAGTGGTATCCTTCTTTGGGACCATATGCAATGGTGATGCGTAATTGCTTTTAGAGGGGCGCATATGTCCTAATTGAATCATGGTTTGAAATTCCTCCTTAGCAATACGCAAGCGGTCAGGTGCAAGTCTACGAGCTTTGGCCGTTACTGGCGGACCAGTCGTGTTAATAAAATGAACCACTGAATGTTTTATGTCTTGATCTGGACGCGGCGGTCTTGTAATTTCAGCGAATTCTTGCAATAACTTATGATAAACACTATCACCTGATACAGATTTTACAGAGTGAACATTGCTGTTGCGTAATATACCGTCAGCATTTACATTGGTAGTTGCATCATGTAGCTTACGTTGCGATAAATTTGGTACTAAATTAAAATTAAAAAGAAAATCTGCACCGATTATGGGAGTGGTTACATTTCCCTCTAAGAATGTCCACTGAAATGTTCTTCTAAGACCAAGGTCTAAGGAAAGAGTTTGAGTGGTATAAACTTGGATGGGAGAAGTGTTAGCTGCGGTAAGTGTCATGTGCAATTTGTTCCTACGTTGTATTTTTGAGGCTGGAATAATGGAAACATCCGACCCTGTGTCTATTAAAAAGCTTATATTTGACCTTTTGTCGCGCACGAAAAGGCGACGAGAATTTCGCGGCAAGGCGGTAGTCGCCATTACGCCTGGCCTGTCTCGTTTTTTGCAAACTTACATGGCGGCGAACATTTTCGAGCTGCTTCGCCGAATTTATAGTGGTACCAACAATGCTCATATTTCCTTGTATTCGAGTGGCTACGTTTCCTGAATGAGTGGTTACGCTCATGGCTACGACTTCTGCCTCGATAAATCTGGTCTACACGCAAGCTTAGTTTTTTAATTTCATCTAGTATACGGTTTTCAAGGGAATGGTCTGAGGAAACAGAGCAAGCACTTACCGGCACTGGTGTTACATCCATGATACGATCTGCCACCTCAGCTGCTTTATCCAGGGTCAACGGGCTTACGGCTGCGAGGATAGATTTTACGGACGTTGGTAATTGGTGCTGAAAAAGTTCCAAAAGCAATTCTTCCGACACATTATGCGATGCCGCAAGCCGTTGCATTCCGCGTAACAATTCACTCGGTCGTCGATCACCTAGTTCCTCTCCGGCGAGCAATTTTCGGATTTCCTGCTGTGATGACTCACCGCTGCGCTCTATCAGTTCCAGTTTCGCCGTCTCGTAGGGATGTGTGGCGTCAGGTTGAATTATTACGTCTCGAATTATGGTAGCTGTTTCCGGCGGTAAGTGTGCTATGATGTAGTTGAACTTCGTTTTGCTATCCGTCACTGGTTTGGGGCATCCAAGTTCAAATGTGCTTTCGCACATGGTATACCACAGAGCAGGGTCTGAAAAGTTATATGCCGGAATCTTCACGGCTGTGACCTCCGACATGATGTCCGTACAGGTAGGTTCGTCACTCGATGTTGAAAAAGCGAAAATAAGTTCCGAACAGGAAAATAACTGGTCATGAAAGTCCTAAACGTAGTAATTAGTCCGGGTCGCCATTTTGGTGTGTTTATGTAAACTCCAAAATTACGATTGACTAAGATAGAAAAAAGAGATTTTATTTACAACCTTAACAATAACAACATCCGTCGCGACAGCCGCGACCTTTTAGCAATCGTGTGACTGAGAGGAGCGCATTTATACTTCTCTCTCCGCAGTCAGAAAAGCTGCCTTCGCGCATGCGCAGCCTCCAAGCTCACAGGAGAAACGCTTGTACTGCCATCTTGTGAGGCTTAAAAGTATTATTTATATTGCTTACCACAA
>JAJQOW010002243.1:0-21290 GCA_037975125.1 Latrodectus hesperus | reverse complement strand
CAGAGGCCTGGTACATTATTTTTTCAATAAGGAAATACGTCAATTTTCCTTTCCCTCAGAGGCCTGGTACATTATTTTTTCAATAAGGAAATACGTCAATTTTCCTTTCCCTCAGAGGCCTGGTACATTATTTTTTCAATAAGGAAATACGTCAATTTTCCGTTCCCTCAGAGGCCTGGTACATTATTTTTTCAATAAGGAAATACGTCAATTTTCCGTTCCCTCAGAGGCCTGGTACATTATTTTTTCAATAAGGAAATACGTCAATTTTCCTTTCCCTGAGAGGCCTGGTACATTATTTTTTCAATAAGGAAATACGTCAATTTTCCGTTCCCTCAGAGGCCTGGTACATTATTTTTTCAATAAGGAAATACGTCAATTTTCCGTTCCCTCAGAGGCCTGGTACATTATTTTTTCAATAAGGAAATACGTCAATTTTCCTTTCCCTGAGAGGCCTGGTACATTATTTTTTCAATAAGGAAATACGTCAATTTTCCTTTCCCTCAGAGGCCTGGTACATTATTTTTTCAATAAGGAAATACGTCAATTTTCCGTTCCCTCAGAGGCCTGGTACATTATTTTTTCAATAAGGAAATACGTCAATTTTCCTTTCCCTGAGAGGCCTGGTACATTATTTTTTCAATAAGGAAATACGTCAATTTTCCGTTCCCTCAGAGGCCTGGTACATTATTTTTTCAATAAGGAAATACGTCAATTTTCCGTTCCCTCAGAGGCCTGGTACATTATTTTTTCAATAAGGAAATACGTCAATTTTCCTTTCCCTGAGAGGCCTGGTACATTATTTTTTCAATAAGGAAATACGTCAATTTTCCTTTCCCTCAGAGGCCTGGTACATTATTTTTTCAATAAGGAAATATGTCAATTTTCTTTTCCCTCAGAGGCCTGGTACATTATTTTTTCAATAAGGAAATACGTCAATTTTCCTTTCCCTCAGAGGCCTGGTACATTATTTTTTCAATAAGGAAATACGTCAATTTTCCTTTCCCTCAGAGGCCTGGTACATTATTTTTTCAATAAGGAAATACGTCAATTTTCCGTTCCCTCAGAGGCCTGGTACATTATTTTTTTAATTTTGGTAGGTTTGATTCCACTCGTTTCTGAATATGGCCAATATGTTCCATTTTAGAAATAACATCGTCATAAATATCTTTCACTTTCAAAAATCCTTTTGATTCACCATTATCACAATTAGATGAGTTTATGGATAAAGCGGTTTGATAAAATTCGAAACAAATTGAAACCAAAACTGGAAGCAAAAACTTAAATTTTACACAGCTTCCGGTTTGCAGAATTGAACTTCCGATTTCTTTACATTGATGTCATTTCAGATCTAATAGAGATATCAACAAAATTCCAACTGATATTAGTAGAAAACTATTGCTTCTTTAATAATAAGCAAAAAACCCTTTTTGATATTTTGGTCATAATTGTCATAAAAAAAGGTATTCGAGTATCTTAAGATGGTTGCTTTGAGAATCCTGACTGGTTTGAAGTTGAGATTCCTGCTAAACAGGCTGCAACAATAGGCCTTTCTTGAACACTGAAAGATCTGTCGTTTTTCCATTTTACTTTATACATCTGAAACCTTACTTAGGATAACATTCTGTTGTTGTTGTTGTTGTTACTTATGACACTTGGACAAGCCAAGCTCGCTATGCCGTTGGCAGTGCGAATTAAGTCAAACGGGTGCGGATAACATTCTAACGATGCTGACATAAGCAACATCAGAAACGATGCTATCGTAACCAACATGTTTTGAAAAATATCTAAGGATGCTATCGTAACCAACTTCATAAGAAATTTACGTACTACATACTTAGCAAGTATAATTCATTGTACAGTGTGTGTATTTAAAATTTTGAAGCGAAATATACAATACAATTCACCATTAAAATCACGTATTTTTTTCACAATAAAAAAAAATTTGCACACACTTTTGTCAAAATTCCTGCTTAATTATATTTACAGAAAAATATCAAAATACTTATAGTGCAATAAATGAAGAAATACCTTGCGCAGTGGTTCTGCATCGGTTGCTACATTCTGAAAATCTACTTTCCTGAAAAACAAAGCAAATTTAAAATTCGGAGAATGTGTAATAATATATAACAAGTTTCTCTTAAATTTTTACTTTAAAGATGTTAAAAAAAAATTCAAAGGCTATGGATAAAAAAATTTGTGTGCTATGTTTTGCAAGCATTTCGAATGAATATTTTAAGGTGTTGAGCTTTAAAATTAATCATACGAATTTTAAGAAAGAAAGATTTATTATTTTATGCTAACTTATTTCTAACTTGATATAAATGTTATCAGTTTAAATGATGGTGGCGTGCTTAAAACGAGTGTTTTTAAATATTTTATTGAGTTTGTCATTAATTTTTTGTTGCGTAAATATAAAAATACAAAAAATTAACATCAAATAAAACTAAAACACAATAGGCATCTAAACAATGACCCTTATGTTTATAGATAAACAACAAGCTTATAGTGACCGAAAGTTGTGTAAGTTTTATTAACCTCCACCATGTTTCCACCATGCTAATTAACCTCCACCATGCTAATTTTCGAGAGGCGTTTTTATAGATAGCAGTCACGGGTTGCAAGGCAAGAAACAGTAAAAACTTACAAGCATTTCCCCTAACGAATGCCCATGGAGAAAATATAGGAATACACCAGGGCTTCTTAAACTATGGGTCGCGACCCCATTTGGGGTCGCGTAGCAAAATTCTGAGGTCGCGAGAGATAAAAATACAATTTAACAGAAGATGTTTTTTAATTTGTAAAATTATTGTTATAAAGATAAAATAACAATTATCGTAGATAAATATATCATAAAATCTTTTAGTTTGGAAAGATTGTTTGTACCTGCATTTCTATTAAGAGTATTATAATACTCTTAATAGAAATGCAGGTACAAACCGAAAAACCGAAATGATCCTGAAATTGAAACCGAAATGATCCTGAGAAATATTATCAACAAAATTTCTAGGTATTATTGCTGAAGAAACTATATAAACATTTCGTTTTATTCTCATTTAGCCATTGTTTGATTGTGAACGAAGTGCATGTTATTTCGAATTTGTCAGTTTAAAAAAATTTTTCCACTTATACTCGTATATTGTTGGATCTACTACCAGCCAGTTAATTGAATTTATTTTTTTATCAGTGAAAGTAGTGTTAAGAAAATACAAGTTGCTAAGGCATTTAACGATTTGTTTTAAGATTTTAAGTTTATTATTGTGTTTTTAATAAATAGTTTTAAATATTTCACAAATTTTTATAATAATTATCTACAACTACATAATTGTTCCTGTAGGACATAACAACCAGGTATGTATAGTATTAAATTATTGCTCCAAAAAGGTATGTTTCAAAACGAATTCTAAACTTATATATTTTTATATGTATATGTATATTACCTAATAAATAATCATCAAAAAATATTAATTTATTTTTCTTTTATATTTGTATGGGGTCGTCAAGAAACTCGCAATCATAAATGGGGTCGTGAATTACAAAAGTTTAAGAAGCCCTGGAATACACCCTTCTTTCGTTGTTCAACAGTGGCTGGTATCGGACCCAGAACCTTCCACTTTGAAGAGTGTGATCTTATCGATTGAATAACTTCTTCCAGCCCCCCTACCAGTGCAATGTTCTTCAACCTAAATTTAAATGCATTTTCATTATTTACAAAAATCTTTTCATATTCCAACGAAAATTAACCTTTGATTTAGACTTTGGAAAGCACTGCTTATAAATTGTACAGTAATTTAAAAAATAATAAATTTAAAATATTTTTAATTTACTATTTTTTTGAAATTATTGTAAATATTAATTGTGTGATCCGTAAACAAAATATTAACACTGATATATAATTAATTCATAAATTTGATGTTATTGATAAAAGTACTTAAGGAAAGCATTAAAAATAAATCAATATTTCTTTAATTACGAACAGAAGATGTTATATCGTTTAAGTTTAAAAACAAATTCACGATCCAGCTTAGTTAAGTAGGAAGGTATGTACACACGGAAATATCAATTATAGTAAGCACATCTGTTATTTTAGTTTAATATTAAGGTATCCGACGACATACCAGCGAACTTTTTTTTTAAATTAATTTTCTATTATCCTGTTTTTAGATAAGTTATGATGTAAAAATCTAAAATTATTCAAAATTTTAACTATACATAGCATACGTTTTAGAAATTGGGTTATTTTCTGGCAATTTTTAGTGGAATTTTAATAAAAGGTCTAACACTTTATATTGTGATGCATCACATACTAGAAAATTGTGAAGCATTAAACTTAATTTTTGGACCAAACTATTATGTGATAATGTTCTATGAAATGAAGCAAAATCTAAGAATGATATTGAGTATAAAGAAAATATGGTTACAAATATGGATATTTTACCAGATTTTACTGAACATTTCCTTTAAAAATAGCTGCAAATGAAAAGTTTTTAAATATATATATTCAAAACTTTGCTTCACTTCATAGATAATAAGGCTTAAAGCATGTAGGCCAAAAATTCATACAAATATCTTCATTGTTACTTGAGATATTGTGTTAACAGGAGGTTTGGAAAAGTAAAGTTTTAAGAAAATCGACTTTAAAGTGATAGTTCGCTTGCGAAGCGACAATGTTACCATTCATTCCTTTACGAATTTGTAAGCCAAATGATGGCCTCATAGGTTATCGATCAACACATAACAAAAAAAATATATAGATTTAAAAAACATAGAAATTGAAATACCACTTTTCTTTGGCATTTTTGGTTTGATAATGCAACTTCCTGTTTCGCTCTCCAAAAAACGACGCATTTTAAAGTTCCTGGAAATTAATTTCTACATGACATACAGTAAAACGAAAAGCTGTTTTGGAAACTGGAAATTTCAGATCACAAGATTCACAAATAAAAGAAAAATTGACGAATGTATTCGAAAATAAATTTTTTTATATTAGGCGGATACCTTAATAGCTTTCATGCACTCACTCTAAACCATATGTTGCAGATGACTGAAAAAGAAAGCTGAAAAATTATTTTGGTTACATAAATGATTTTTTTTAAAGAAAAGGAGATGAAATGTTGTCTGAAAAAGCGCTTGAACTACTTTTGTTATAACATATTGCAGTATTTATATAAATATTCCATTACTGTACAAAGAAAAGAACAGTAAATATTGTTGCCACTGTCATTGTATTATCAAAACTTCCTGTTAGTGTTTCATGTGCTTGTATTTCTATTAATTATAATTTTGGGTTTGGCAACTTCTTCATTCTGTTTACTTTTTCAGTTTCGATTACGGATTTAAAACATGTTACGTTTTCTGGCTATGTCTGCCGTTCTAAATATTCCTTGTAAATAGTTATTTGTATTTGTGCAGTGAAATTCGTTGTTGTGCTTTAAATAAAGGATTAAAACTCTAAAAAGTATTACGATTTGTGACATCTGGCGTCCGCGACAGGACACGACTGCTTCTAAAAATTTAAACGGAAATCTATAAACAAGGTACGAAATTATTTTATAGATTTGATTACTTTCTTTAAGTATTTTAATTATGGAAGCATTGAAACTGAAACGAAAAGCTTTACGCACAACATTTACGATCACTGCAAAGACTATTGATGAGGAAATTACGAAATCGAAAGTAGATGTTATTAAACTTCGTGAATTAAGTACGCAATTGACTGATAAATTTCAACGCTTAGATACGACAAAGGAATCTATTTCTGAGCTGTTGCTTAATGAAAACAAAGATGATATGTATTCTAAAGATTTTAGTGAGGCCGAAATTTATAAGGATCGGTATTTATCTTTGAGATCGAAGATTGAAAACTTCGAAAACGAAACTGATTCACAATTGGTTAAATCATCTTGTGATCGAAAATATCGCTTGCCTAAGTTAGAATTAAAGAAATTTGATGGCGATATAAAATCTTTCTTGGGATTCTGGAGTCAGTTTTCTAGAATTCACGAAGATGCCTCCTGAAGACAAATTCCAATATTTGATCTCGGCGATTGTACCCGGAACTAGAGCTGACACTTTAGTAAGGAGTTTCCCACCTACGGCTGAAAATTATCCTGAAGCAATTGAGTTACTCAAGGAACGATTCGGGAGAAAAGATCTGCTAGTTCAAGTTTACGTAAGAGAATTACTTAAGATGGTAATGAAAAATGCCGTTATTGGACTGAAGTGTGTTGATTTAACAACTTTATATGATCAATTAGAGTCGCATCTACGAGCATTAGACACGTTGGGTAGATCTAAAGATAAGTTTGCAGATTTTTTATCACCTCTAGTGGAATCTTGCCTTCCTGAGGATGTGTTGAGAGCTTGGGAGAGGCATAGAACATCCAGCATTTTGAATAAAGACGCAGGGCTTCCAGAAAACAGTCAAAGATCTTTGGAAAATCTTATGGCTTTCTTAAGGCAGGAAGTTAATGGCGAAGAAATGATTAATTTGGCAAGATCTGGATTTGGGTGCCAAAGTAAGGTTTAAAAAGAAGTAGTTAATTCAGAAAAGCCTGAAATTCCTTCTGCTTCTGCTCTCATATCTGCTACACAAGGAAAAATACAGTGCGTTTTCTGCAAAAATTTTCACTTAAGTCAAGATTGTGGTAAAGCTGGTACGATGACTATAGAAGAAAAGAAGTCAAGTGTCTTACGGAAGGGACTTTGTTTAGTTTGCCTAAAACAAGGGCACATGGCTAAAAAATGTCATAGTAATGTACGGTGTGTCATTTGTTCAAAGAGACACTATGCAATCTTATGTCCTGATTTGCCTAGCTCTAGAAGTAATGTTCCTCCTAAAAAAGATAAGAAGGAAGAAACTATAACCACACTCTTTACGATTCCTTCCTCTACAAAACCGATCTATTTGAAAACTCTTGTTTTACGATTGAAAAATGGAGGAAGAAGTCAGTATGTACGAGCTTTATTGGACGACGGTTCTCATCTTTCTTACATAGAAAAGGACTTAGCAAGAGAACTTAGACTTTCACCTACAGGGAAGGAAGTTTTATCCCAAGGTTTATTTGGAGGAGGACGAACTCCTGAAGCTAATCATTATCGCTATTTAATCAACCTTGAGAGAATCGATAAAGAGTTTTCTTGCCAAGTGTCAGTGCTTGATCAGCCAAAAATTTGCACAATGCTGCCAAGAGTACGTGATAAGCATTTGCTAGCTGAACTTGAAAATCATGGCATCGTCTTAACTGATATTGGAGAAGAAGATCCTCCTATAAGATTGCTGCTTGGGGCTGATGTACTTGGAAGAATACTAACCGGAAGAATCGAAGTGTTAAAATCAGGTATATCTGCTATTGAAACTAGCCTTGGATGGAGTATTCTGGGAAGTGAGAAGAAGACAACTACAGTAAACATGGTAACCTTTTGTTTACAAAATTTTGAAATACCTAAGATTTGGGAATTAGAAAATTTAGGTATTGTTGAACCCACAGAACATAAAGCTGTGAAGTTGTTGGAAGAAGAGACTTTAGTCCATTTTCAAGAAACAGTTAAGAGAAAGGATCACAGATACGAAGTCGCCTTACCTTGGTTGACTGGCCATCCACCTGTGTATAATATGTATGATGTTGCGGAATCGAGATTGCGTTCAGTAACAAAACGTTTACTAAAAGAAAATATTTTCGAGGCTTACCATGATGTTTTGAGACAATGGCAAAGGGATGGCATTATAGAGTCTATACCAGAAAATGAAATTTCGAAACCCGGCCATTACCTTCCCCATAGGCCAGTCATTAAACCATCAAGTACTACAACTAAAGTTCGTCCCGTATTTGATGCTTCCTTCAAACGATCAGGTTACGCATCTTTGAATGAATGTTTAAGTGTTGGACCAAGTCTTTCAGAGCAGATTTACCCCCTCCTTTTAAGGTTTCGTACTGGAGCAATAGGAGTTATAGCTGATATAAAACAAGCTTTCTTACAGTTGAGTGTCCGACCTGAGGATCGTGATTATTTGAGATTCTTGTGGTGGAATATTGAGGATAGATCAAAATTACAGTTCTTCAGACATTGTCGAGTTGTCTTCGGACTAACTTCGAGTCCATTTCTCTTGAATGCCAGCATTCGTCACCATCTTAGTTCACCTGAGTACCAAATTGAATCTCTTCAGACGACAGTGGATAAACTTAATCATGGTTTCTATGTTGACAATTTAACAATCAGTGTTGAAAGCCAAGAAGAATTAGAACAATTCAAGAAACAAGCTATGGAAATAATGAATGCAGCATCTTTTGAATTAAGATGTTGGGCTCACACTGGAATTGAAGATCAGGAAAGTCAAAGCGTTCTTGGCATTAAGTGGGATACAGAAACTGATGAGCTATATTGCATTAATCATCAAACTGACACTGGATGCAATGAAATTGTTTCAAAGAGAAAACTACTTTCTATAGTTAATAGTATTTATGATCCTATTGGTTTCACTTCACCTGCGACACTCTTACCAAAACTTCTACTCCAAAAAGCCTGGTGCAACAAATTAGATTGGGACGATGAATTACCATCAGATATGCTATTAAGCTATCGGCGTTGGGCTAGACATTTAGATCTCATTGATAAATGTAGAATTCCTCGTAGAATACTGATTGGAAGTGTAGAAAATGCTACCATGCACATATTTACAGATGCTTCTGCATATGGGTATGCTTGCTGTGCTTTCCTGCGATGTGAATTGGACCAGGAAGTGAGAGTCTCGTTGGTTTCAGCAAAAACTAGAGTAGCTCCCGTTAAGAGGCCTACAATTCCACGTATGGAGCTTTTAGGAGCTGCCATTGGAGCTAGAATTGCATCGACAATATTAGAAGCTTTGAACTTGCCTCTGAAGACCTATTTTTGGACTGATTCAATGATAGTCTTAGCATGGATTAATAACTCAGAACCCTGGAATACATTTGTGGGTAACAGGATTAAAGAAATACGAAAACTGACAAATGTAGAAGATTGGCGATTTGTCCCTGGAGATATAAATCCAGCAGATTTACCTTCACGCTCGTGTAATTGGTCTGAACTTTTACAGAGTCGATGGTGGGAGGGTCCAAAATGGCTTTATGAAGGCCCAGACGCTTGGCCATACAAAGAGATAATCCTACCTGAAGAGGCAATGGTAGAACGTCGAAAAACTGTTGTCGTGAGCCTGAACGTAGAACCCAAAGAAAATTTTGGAGAAAGATTTTTATACTTTTCCAGTTATCCCAGGATCATTCGCATGACTGCTTGGATATTGAGATTTTGCCAGAATATCAGAGTAAATTCTCACAAATTGACAAAGGAACTGTCGTACGAAGAAATTGAAAGAGCCGAAGAAGCTCTGATACGAATAATCCAATCAGAATGGCCATCAGATAAACGGGAAAAGTATACCCAAACAATTCAGTTTTACGAAGAAAATAACGTATTGAAGGTTCGATCAAGACTAATTCTTGGACAAGATCCAGAGGACTTTGTTAGACCCATTGTTCTACCAGATCATCCAATTGTGAGGAGACTCATTGATTATACTCATAAAGAACTTCATCATGCTGGAGTACAAATTACCTTGTCTCATCTACGTGAACGATTTTGGATTCCTCGGGGCCGAAGGATTGTTAAAGAAGTATTGCAAAGGTGTGTAATATGTAAGAAGCATACATCAAAGCCTGTAGTGCCAATTGTTCCTGCTCCACTTCCTGTTGATAGAATCAATCGCGTTGCTGCGTTTGAAGTGACCGGAGTTGATCTAGCAGGCCCTATTTTCTTGAAAAGAGGTGAGAAAGCTTGGATCGTGATTTTCACATGTGCAGTTTACCGTGCTATACACTTAGAATTAGTGACCTCTTTATCCACCGAAGCATTTATGCAAGCTATGCGGCGATTTTTTGCTAGGAGAGGACGTAGTTCTGTCATGTACTCAGACAACGGAACTAATTTTTTGGGAACGTCCAGAGCTCTCAACACTATAAAATGGGAGGAAATTATTGCTGAGTGTGCTATTCAAAAGATCAAATGGCATTTTAATCCACCAGCTGCGCCATGGTATGGAGGTTGGTGGGAGAGAATGATAGGCATCGTTAAACAGCTTTTGAGGAAAGTATTAGGACGGGCTTGTGTAACGTACGAAGAAATGGTTACCTTGCTTTGCGAATGTGAAAGTATAGTCAATGGACGTCCACTTACATACCTTTATGATGATCCAAATGAGTTGAGGGCTATCAAACCTTCAGACTTCATACAAGATATAAAGGGAAATGAAACTGTCGACTTGGACATTGTAGACGCAAAACATCTGCGCAAACGCGTTCGTTACTTACAAATCTTACGCTGTCAATTACGCCAACGGTTCCAAAAGGAATATTTGGCAGAACTTATAAGAAATAAAAGGTTACCATCGAAAAGACATAACTTGTTCCCTGGAGATGTGGTTCTCATTGGTTCAGACAATGCGAAACGTTTAAACTGGCCTTTGGGACGTGTTATTGAGCTATTTAAAGGTAAAGATAACATCGAGCGAGTCGCTAAATTACGTACAGCCAATGGAGAAATCATTCGACCGATACAAAGAATCTATCCCTTAGAAATGAGTCCGACTGAAATATCAGAAGTCCTACCTGAAAATATAGAAAATGACACTTATATTACTGGTGATAACAACCGCGGGTCCACTAATTCAAATAAGACGTCTTCACAAGCTGATGAGCATCGGGAAGAACAATCACAGGCTATTAAGAAAACCCGCTTTGGTCGAAGAGTTGTTCCTGTGAAACGATTGGACTTGTGAACTATTCTAATGACTAATTTTCTGTGTGTTAAGAATAACATTTTCTTTTCGTTATTATTTTTTGTAAGTGACGTTTTGTATTGCAATGTGAATGTTTATACGCAATACAAAAGGTGGGTGAATGTTGCCACTGTCATTGTATTATCAAAACTTCCTGTTAGTGTTTCATGTGCTTGTATTTCTATTAATTATAATTTTGGGTTTGGCAACTTCTTCATTCTGTTTACTTTTTCAGTTTCGATTACGGATTTAAAACATGTTACGTTTTCTGGCTATGTCTGCCGTTCTAAATATTCCTTGTAAATAGTTATTTGTATTTGTGCAGTGAAATTCGTTGTTGTGCTTTAAATAAAGGATTAAAACTCTAAAAAGTATTACGATTTGTGACAAATATAATGCTCAAATAACATTGAGTTCTTTTCCTAGAATGAAATGTGTGTCATTATTCCGTTAATGGGAAAAGATGTTTTGCTAAAAAAGAAACACCCGAAGGAAATAACCATACCCAATAGATATCTGAAATATGTTTCGCGAAAATATCCCAAACAATTCGAAATGCTTGTAGGAGAATGACTAACAAACAATACGTAATATGTTAATAACTTATTTATAATAACATATTAGTTAAACTATTAATGTGTGTGTGCTGTAATATATCACATTTTAAACACATTATACTGAAATATGAACTTATTTATTATTTAAATTTCAGTAACTTCATGATAATACTACACATTAATTTAGATTCTAGTTCAACTGAAAATAATAAGATCGGGATTCGATTGACTGATAAAGCAACAACTTACCTGCAAGCCATCGGGCACTTCGGGTTACAAGCGTTAAACACTTCATTTTCAACCACTTCTAGGCAATGCCCTGAAAATTATTATTTTTTTCAATGTAAATCTAATGATTAAAATGTTCGTAGAATTCATTAAAGCATGTTGGCGTTGGTTAGTTAATTGTAATAGTAAATGCAATGCGTAATCATCGACAACTTTAATGGAGAAGAAAATCTCATTCATTTAAGATTAAATTTTTAGAACCACTTAATCCTTTTCTACTTCCATGAAGTGCAAAGTAAACTTCATTAAAAACTTTTTCTAAGGCATTGAAACTGATTTTAAAATGTAACTCTTTAAAAAAAATGTACAGTAAAATTTTATATAAAATCATTTAAACGCATTGTTTTAAATGAATACGAATAAATCCTAAGTTTTACACCCAAGAAGATTAAAAAAATTTAAGTTTATTAATTTTCTTGGAAAAATATAAATTCTTTAAAAATTTGTTATTCTTATAAAGTTATACATCAAGCTTGCCTAAAGGGCGTCATTAACGCAAATTATAAAATTTAAAATTTCACATTTTTATTAAAAAAATAAATGTTTGAAATGTGACTCCATTATATTCGCTTTGTATTCATTTTATTCTTTGACATTTATTTTGAAATAAAAACTTAAATAAAAGCATTTTTTTAGTAAGTACTCATTACTTCTTCTTGTGAGCTCCAGTGGCTCAGTAGCTTCATGACGCTTCCCGTAAGCTCAGCAAAGTGAAGCATCATTTGCCGCGGGCAGTGGTTGGGAGGGTGACCACGGTGTACTCTCCTTCGCTGGGTTGCTGGAACTCCGTAGGTTGGGGACGTGTCTACGTTAATCTGTGACGTCCAAAGTCCTTCCGCTGGTGTGGCCTGGAGGTGGAGAGGAGGGTGCCAGCTCAGGTGTGGCCTCGTCACCTGACCTTGGTTCAAAATTACGAGGCACCTTAATTAGAGCAAAGACGTACTTTCACCTTCGTGGTGCTCTGTTCCAAGCGAAAGACGCACCCTATTGACTTAATTCGCACTGCCAACGGCACAGCGAGCTTGGTTTGTCCAAGTGTCATAAGTAACAACAACAACAACAACAACACTTCTTCTTGTTTCGAAAATCAAAAGAAAAATAAAATGTATATCTCACAACGGCGCCATCTTGTCATTGTCTCGGAACAGTTCGTTCTCGTAAGAAGACTTAATTCGTCAGGGCGCTCCGTGGCTGAGTGGTCAAAGGCATCACTGCTAATCGCTTGAGAGCGTAGGAGTGTGGGTTCGATTCCCACTGTGGCCCTGGGTGTTTTCTTCGTTATTCTTCTATGGTTGTACATCTGTCATTGTGCTATTTGTCCTAATATCGACGAAGACTTACAAGCGGATCTCAAGAATCAAGCATACAAGTCTGAATATATGTAATGTAATAAATAAAACAATTCGTCATCATTTCTTGTTTCTGTAAGCTTATACGTGTTCAACTCTTTTAAAAATGTGTATAAATATATAATTGTGGCTATAAAAGCTCTTTGAAGTGCTTATGTTTTGTGTGAAGAATTCACTTCACTGCATTTATTTAAGTAAAAATCGAACAAGATTTTCCTAAGATAATGGGCGCTGTATTTGCAGGTGTTACTTACAATACAGAAGTAAGATGGCTCTATAGGGGAGAAATGCTTAAAAGATTTTACAATTTAAGAACTAAAATAAAAATTTATTAAAATAAATTATTATTAAATTGAAATAAAATTTGTAGAAATAAAAGGGAAACATGTGACTGTATTGGAAGACGAAGATTTTGATATAGATTGAGCTTTTTTAGTAGACTTAACAGAGCATTTGAATGATTTATATTTGAGACTCTTCAAAGAAAAAAATCAATTATTTAATGATATGTTCCAAACAATAACAGAGCGTTTGACAGAAAGTTAAAATTTTGACTCAATCAAATAAAAATAAAAGATTTGACACATTTCATTACTTTGGCTGCACATAAACCTGTGCATATGTACAAAATATGTAAAATATTCTGCATTACTTTTTGATTTATATAATTCAAGAGTTTGAAAATAGGTTTCAAGATTTTCGAAAAAATAAAGAGTATTTCAACATAATTTCTACCTCATTTTCTCTAGAAATAAGTGAATTATCTTCGTGTCTTCAAATGGAATGCATTGAACTGTTAATTGGCAGTTCAATGCATTCCATTGCAAGATTGACTGCCAGCTGAAAGATAATTCAAGAGTTTGAAAATAGGTTTCAAGATTTTCGAAAAAATAAAGAATATTTCAACATAATTTCTATCTCATTTTCTCTAGAAATAAGTGAATTATCTTCGTGTCTTCAAATGGAATGCATTGAACTGTTAATTGGCAGTTCAATGCATTCCATTGCAAGATTGACTGCCAGCTGAAAGATAATTCAAGAGTTTGAAAATAGGTTTCAAGATTTTCGAAAAAATAAAGAATATTTCAACATAATTTCTATCTCATTTTCTCTAGAAATAAGTGAATTATCTTCGTGTCTTCAAATGGAATGCATTGAACTGTTAATTGGCAGTTCAATGCATTCCATTGCAAGATTGACTGCCAGCTGAAAGATAATTCAAGAGTTTGAAAATAGGTTTCAAGATTTTCGAAAAAATAAAGAATATTTCAACATAATTTCTATCTCATTTTCTCTAGAAATAAGTGAATTATCTTCGTGTCTTCAAATGGAATGCATTGAACTGTTAATTGGCAGTTCAATGCATTCCATTGCAAGATTGACTGCCAGCTGAAAGATAATTCAAGAGTTTGAAAATAGGTTTCAAGATTTTCGAAAAAATAAAGAATATTTCAACATAATTTCTATCTCATTTTCTCTAGAAATAAGTGAATTATCTTCGTGTCTTCAAATGGAATGCATTGAACTGTTAATTGGCAGTTCAATGCATTCCATTGCAAGATTGACTGCCAGCTGAAAGATAATTCAAGAGTTTGAAAATAGGTTTCAAGATTTTCGAAAAAATAAAGAATATTTCAACATAATTTCTATCTCATTTTCTCTAGAAATAAGTGAATTATCTTCGTGTCTTCAAATGGAATGCATTGAACTGTTAATTGGCAGTTCAATGCATTCCATTGCAAGATTGGCTGCCAGCTGAAAGAAAAGTTTGGAGATGCTTCTTTACTGGAGTTTTATAAAGATTACTCACCTCGTGATAAAAATTCTAATTTTCACAATCACGCATTATTGATGTCTTCAGCTTTTGGCAGTAGCTATATTTGTGAGCAATTATTTTCAAGAATGAAGGAAGCACACATACAAAGAAAAAAAATAGGACAAAAAATCACTGACAAACATCTTGGAAATGCATTAAGAATTGCAACCTCGTCTATTGAACCCGATATCGATTTACCTGTTCGATTAAAGCAAATTCATCCAACAGATTAATTGGAATTTTTTTCATCTTCATGAAATCCAAATTAAATGAAACAAAACTTTTCTTACAAATTTAAAATAAATACGCACCAATAAATATTGAATTCAAATTTAAAAAATAATAGTAAAAATAAGCTAATTTACTTTAATAAAACTACATAGAGTTATATAATTTTTATTTCCATTAATTAAAAAAATTTGTATGTGAGGACCAGAAAATATTTTTTCTCTGCAATGCGGCCCTCAAACGGTTATAATTCATACACACCCATATTTTAAATCTTAAAGTTTTACAAGATTTATCCTAACAAACCTGGAACCAGGGGGTATGCGTACCCCTCTGGGGCTTGAGCTTGCCACCAGGCGCGTCGGCAGGTGGTGGATCGCCGAACGTCCTGTAGGAATGACAGGATAGCCTTGAATATAGAATAAGAGGCCGCGAACCAGCTCCCGTAAACCCTGGTGTTATGCGATCCGTGCCTAGGGCTAATTGGCACCGCGGTATTGGTGTCTTAACGGAGCCTCTAGTTGCCTGGCAAACTTCTAGAGTAATTTGCCTTGCCCAGTATCTCAGGCAATGCTAGGTGGACTTATATTACCTGAGCTTATTAATTGTTATCTTGTGGCTGAAAAGACACAAGAAATAACAAATCTTTCTGCATTTGCAGGTGATGCCTCTGAAGTAGACCGTGCTGAAAAAGACAAGGGAACTCAGAGGCAATCTTGTAAAGGGGCAGTAATGAATCTTTTACTTGAGGTAGAAATGACCTCCAAACCATCTTCTGGTGAAAGCCAGGAAGCTATCCCTAGCATGACTGACTTTCTGACCAGATGGGACTGTTTCAGCAAGACCCTATCTGCTGGAAATGTCAAACGCAAGAGTAAACGGCAGAGCATATCATTTATGAATGCGAGGCTCTTGCCCTCCTTAGATTAACTTCTTTAGGCATCATCCATACTAGAGAGTTACACCTAGGCTCCATTAAAGGGTTATCAGACTTTATTAATAAAGTGGGTGACCCGAGCAACTGGAACTAGGAAACATTGGGTTTGGAGTTAATGGTACAAAATGCTGATAAAAGCAGAGGTGCCCAATGACATACAAACCCAACCTTAAGAAGAAGAAGAAGATCCTAACAAAAGTAGATCCTTTTTTTAGATTATAAGATTTACCTCTTAAAAAGAATAACAAATTTTTGAAGAATTTATTTTTCCTAAGAAGACCGATTTACAGGATACTAATTTTAAGATAATTAAATAATGCATAGTATACTATAGACAGGATGTAACAATTTATATTATTTATTCTTAGCATTTTTGTTGAAGATTTAACTCACTTTGAGATCTGAACTCGCAAGGATTCGCCCCGTACATCAAGGCGAGTCTTCTATAAGTACATCCACATTTCTTTTCAGATTCTGTCTTAAAGCATTCCAGAAGACAATTCTGGAAACAAAGAATAATCATTGAAATTCATTCTACTAGAAATCAAACTTAAAAAAGTACCGTATAATGATAATGAATAATAGAAATAAATGAGAATTTTTTAAAGACCGATATTAAAGGGCTTGTTAGGACCTTGTGGAAGAACTGCGATTTTTAGAGTGGAAAGACCCGAGTTCGATTTCTGTTATTGAGAGATGTAGGCACAGCTGCTGTGTATAATCCCTTATGCCTGTTTCTAAAATTTTTTGGCGAGGAAGAAATGTTAACCAAAATGATTACATAAAATGATGAAATAATAGTTTGCCAAAATGACGAAATAAATTCTTGTCTGTAAAAAAGCATATACATTTAAATAATAAATCTAAACTTAATAAATAAAAAAAGTATAAATATATTTATATTTTAAATATTAGGATTTTAGAAAAGGAAGCACAAGAACATTAATTTCCTAAATGTAAATACAAATAAGGAAAATTTAAAAACAATAATTTCAAAAATGTAAATACGAATTCTAAAATAGCTACATGAATTCTATTTCATAAGAACATTAGCACAATAAATAAATAAAATATAAAATATATAGTTTAAACGTTATACCTACTAGTTTTAAAAAAGAAAAGACAGGAACAGCCTTTTTTCAGATGCAAATACAAATTATAAAATATTAATTAAATTATCAATTAATTTAAAAAATAATTTTTTTAACTTAAATTAAAAGGTCATACGCAAACTAAAAAAGAATATGTCGACACAATTTCAAACAGTAACTTTAAGCAATTAATACAGAATAAAAAAAGAATTATTTAAAATAATGAAAAAGAACAACACAACCTGGAATTTAAATATGAAAAATTTTAAAAATCTGTACAACGCAATAAAAAAACTTAAAGAAACCATCCTCGTAAAAATTCTTATTAAATTCAGAAAATGGAGTAAAATGCTTAAAATTTTCTCGTGATAACGTAAATAAAAATACTAGGGTTGGAATTTTCTTAACAATTCTTATTATTTTTTTATCTCTTCTTAACAAATATTATTATTCATTTACTTATTATGTTGTAATAAAAATTCAAGCTGCCGGATAAATAAGGATATTAAAAAATTCCCTAAATTCAGAAATTGGCATGATGGCATACGGCATATGTGCTGGAAACGTATTTCTGGTTTCTGCATGCACTTCAGTCAGGATGGAGTTTTGGAAATTTCCGGGTTTCTTCCCTTGCAATACATGAACATGGTCTAGTGGTTTTCCTGGAAGGAAATTTATATGATGGACATTTAAAATGCCGACTGAGTGGTTAGCTCTTCTGACTCCTGAGCTGTACGTCCCGGGTTCGAATCCCGGTTTGGGTATGGATGTTACTTTCTTTCTCTGTCCTTTCTTCTGTGATGATGTAATAATGTGGCCCACCCTATAAACGGGTTTGTGGTGTAGTCACGGAGGTGAACTAGTAGGTGCCCGCTGGGTAACGACAAATGAGTAGCAGCTTCTAGCCTTGTGGTGGCAAAGGGTTCGTCACACAAGTGCCTGCCGTTGGAAAAAAATATTTAAAATGCCTTACAGCAGCCTTGTCAAAAAAGAAACCCAGTTTTGAGGGACTCATCATAGCCTAAGGATGGAACGATGTTGCTCGGAGTGGACTCAGTCACTGCTGGACGATGCCGGATGGATATTGCGATGCATGTCGGTCAGAGGATATGATCAGCTGTTTTCTTATAACAGGTGGTGTTGTGTATAAAGGAGGGAAAAACCGGGTTTATTCCCAGGGATAAACCCAATCTATTCCCTCGAAAATTTTGGAAGACCTCGAGAGTTTTGAAATTTTTCAGATAATTTAAAAAAAAATTTTTGAAGTTTATATATTTTTATTTTTTACGAAGCGTTTCTTAAAATAAATATATATACACTTGTTATGATTTTTACTACTCATTACGGTAAAAGTTACCAGATGGGTACGAGATTGGCGCGATTTCAAATTTTGGCACCAAGCGCTCTACAGCTCTGTCGCCAACCTAAATTACGTCACTATGCGCGATAAATGTCAACCAATAACGATCGCGTTCGAACTTCAGCTTTGAAATCACGCGTTTTTTCGAATTCCAAATATTAAAAAGTTGAATATTTCATTACAATTAAATACTGTAGAAGTTTTAAAATTCGAATAAATAGAAAGGAAATTTTTATCACTTGATTTTAAATATGCCGAGCAATGGCGCCCACCTTAAAAAAACATCAATGTAGCGCTACCTACTGCAGTGCCAACCGGGCAGTAAAACTAAATTTCGAACGTTAACAAATTTCAATTTTTGTTTAAACTCGAATTTTAATATACCGAGCAATGGCGCCCACATAAAAAAAATATCAGTACGCGGCACATTCTAACACTAACATGCAATACACACAACTTAAAAATTCATATACTTACTTTCTTACTACCATCACGCTCTAAATAAGAAAAAAACGTAAGTTCAAAACAATCTCATCCATAGTTAATTATCGTTAGCAACACACAAACTCCAAAATTCGAATATTGAAACTCAATTATTAAATATTATTCTAAAATAGTTTCAAGGGTTACATACAAAACGCGCATGTCACGCGATCACGTTACCCAATAAACAAAAAGTAGGTCATACATACGTAATCCGAACCGTTAAACCAGTTTGACGAACTTAACGCACCACTTTATCGCCTGCTTGGCGCATTTTACCCTTCGTACCCATCTCTTCACTTTAGCGCTCATTACAACAATAATTACGATATTAAAAATTTTTCCAAGAAAAGAAAACAATTTTGCGTCAATGAGTCATTTAGAATTACTTAAGAGAATTATTGTTGAGAAAATTATTTTTTTTATCTTACTCAGCATGAATTAATGAATTTATAATGAAAGAAACATGGAGATGTCAATATTTATTCAAACAGCCCTGAAAAACATCTTGATTTTTTTTATTAAATATTAACTCATGTTTTTTTTATTTTGACAAGAACTTTTTTTCTCAGTATGAAACACATTAATTGACTTTCGCACTAGAAGACAGAACAGACCTTTTTTTAATCATAAAGTGGTTGTTTCTTTTGTTACAGTGGAGATTCTGAGAACACCACTTTATTACGATTCTCATTGGCTTAAAATACGATGTGATGAGACGTTATCTAACGTCTCACCGACATCACATCGTATTAAAATGACGTCGTCAATCCGACTTGTTGACGAATTTGCTATACCTGCCTTCAAATCGCAGTTTTCGAGTGACAGCAAAAAAGCGAAGTTTATCATCGAATATCTAAAAATAGTGTCCAAGTTCATTTTGTTTATAAAACGATTTCTTATATCCAAGAGCATCGGTTTGAAAAGCCATTTTCCATTGATTCAAGCTATTAACACATAGTCAATAGAACAGCAGAAAAAGCAGAATGAAAAATACAAGACAAAACATCCAGGCTCAGTTTTACTGTACGGTCACCCTTGGCACTTTTTTTTTTTTTTTAAGCCAAATTTGGCGAACAAAGCCTTATTTTTGTTTCGTGTGATTCTCGCGAGATCGGGATGAAATTTAAAACATTTTGTTCCATTTCAGCATTTTACTAGAAATTTTTGCGAGTTAACTTCGTAAGATTTTTTAGTGTGTTTTACAATTTGCTTTACAGTTTGGATAATTAAATTCCAGGTTGTATTGCTCTTTTTCATTAATTTAAAAATTTAAATTGAATTTAAAGTTACTGTTTAAAATTGTGTCGATACATTCTTTCTTTAGTTTATGTATATGGCATTCTTATAATTTATATTATTACTATAAAATACTATATAATTTGTATATACATTTTTAAAATTATTGTTTCTGTATTTAATTTCTTAAAGATATTCTATTTAACAGATTAATTTGTACTTAATAATTTATATTTATTCTTTTCCGAATGTTGCTTTATTTTTCACTGTTATTCGTGTTTGGATGCTTCTGGAAATTTCGTTAAAATTCGTATTCTGATTTTTTTAAAACTAATATTTACTTTTTCGAAGTTCCTTTATTTTCCTTATTCGCATTCGTTTCCGAAGTAATTTCTTTTTTTCAGCTCTTTCGTTCTTTTCGAAATATTTTTGTGAATCGAAATATTTTATCAAAGTCAAAAAATTTATTCGAAATATTTTTGTGTTTTGCTTTAATCAAAAATTTTTATGGATAATTTAACATATCAACTTTATTATTTTACCATTGATGTTTGAATTCTATAAATTTGCGTTTTTTGTTAATTTTGTAAAATAACTTGAGTATATTAATAGATACCAATAATGTACGAAATACTTGTCACTATTTCAGCCATTTTTCCTCCCGCCGTTTCGGAAATTCGGCAGCGGCATGACGTCATACGGCATTGGTGACTTTTTGAAAATTTCGCCAAGGGTGACCGCACAGTAAATTTTAACCAACATCCACTTTATAGTTAGTTTAAATCGGCAAGGACGATTTAAATTTTTTAAATTTCATTCCTTAATAGAATTTTAAATAAATAATTGTAGTATTTGTGAGCAATCTCTTTTAATTTTAAAATTAATGCCCTGCTTAAGCCAATCTTAAAACTTTTCTTTTAATTAATATTGCAGCAATAATTAAAACATAATTGTAAAACATAAAATCAAAAAGTTCGTGGAATTTTTTAATTTTTTATTTATTATTATTTTTTGTACATTCTTTTCACATTTTAATGCATCGATAATTCAAATATATCCTCCTCAGAATCACCATGTAATCACTACTTTATTTCCCTTCTTTTCATACAATTAAGGCAAAACAATACGTTAA
>JAJQOW010002242.1:0-21297 GCA_037975125.1 Latrodectus hesperus | reverse complement strand
TAAAAATAATTTAAATTTTGAAACTGTTCTTTAATTTGAAGAGACTAAATCTTCAGTAACCAATTGGTTCCATAACTGATTTACCATTGAACATTTACTAATATACTTTCCGACACTTTGATTGTTAAAGCAATAATAAAGGAGATTACATGATTATACACTGTACAAAGGCAAATAAAAACCCTTGATATTAGACTAATGTACACTCAATAGGAAGCATTCAAATTACTTCTGAATACATATTTGATGTTTACAAATATTAAAGGTTAGCTTAGTTTTATGGTCAGCTAAATCATTAATCCATAATACATTATAATTTAATTCGTTTAACAGACATTAATCTAAAACATCTTGTATAAAAACCATATTTAAAACATTGAAGAAGGTACGAAACATTTTTAATCCTTCCTTGAAAGAAATTTGATATTTAGATTTCTTAATTAAATGTTATCATTTTTATTCTTAATTTGACTCAAAATTATTCTAAGTGAGATTGTAACTCATATTCTATCTGATCTTTTGTTTGAGTTTTAAAATTGATCGTAATGAAAATTGTGAAAGTGCTTTATAGGTTTCACCTTTATGAAATGTATTTATATAGTACTTATTTATATTTTACCCTCCATTATAAGAAAACTATTTACATATTCACAAGATATATAATGTGTTATATTTTCACAATTAAATGTAAAACATAAAAAATGAGTTCCAAGTAAAAGTAATAATTTCAAAACATAAATATGAATTATCTTTCATTTATTGTATACGGCAAACCATAACCATTGTGTGCCAGATGGTCACAGGCCTCTCCCATCACTAAACTATTGAACATTTATTTATTTATTTTCAATAGCGGGCACACTTGGGTGACGAGCCCTATGCCACACAAATGCCAGAAACTGCTACTCATTTATCGTTACCCAGCGGGCACCTGTGAATCAAGTCACGGAGGCGAGTAGCGTTACCGAACCCTATGCCACAAGGCCAGAAACTGCTACTCATTTATCGTTACCCAGCGGGCACCTGTGAATCAAGTCACGGAGGCGAGTAGCGTTACCCACGCCATACCACCACGAACCCGTTTATAGGGTGGGCCACATTCATACAACATCACAGAAGAAAGAACAGAGAAGGAAAGAAACATTCATGCCCGAACCCGGGACCTACAGCTCAGGAGTTAGGAATGCTAACCACTCAGCCATCTGTTGGCGAACTATTGAACGTAAAAGAGTCTTTTTGCAACTCTAATGGGTAATTTTATTATCAGTAGAAATGGCGGTGGTGGGTGAAATGGTGATATTTATGCTTAAAATGAAATCTTCAGTTAATAGTTGGCGATGTTTAAGGTAATCAATCGAAATTTTTATTTCGAAATTATGAGCAGAGTGAAATATTTGTCACTGCGATTTATCACCTTGTACGGCCCTTCATAGGAAAGAAGACTTTTTCCCGCAACATCCTTACATTCGAATGTAGATGTGAATATGTGGAAAGATCTTTTGAAATGGAAATATCTTCTTTACTATGATTAGACATCGGTATTAGTTGAATGATGGAGATTTTTTTAACTGATTGAATTCCGACTGATTGATTGATGTGAACACTGGTAAAATAAAATCTCCTGATAAATGAAGTTGCTTTCCAAACAGTATCTATGCAGGTGTTCTATTAAAAGTGTCGCTGATGACATTTCTCAAATTTAAAAGAATAGTTGTCAGTGAAAGTTTCCATGACATGTTGATATGCCAAATCAAAGTAGCTTTTAATACCTATGCTACCGCTCGCTAAAACCATTAGATTGAAGATGATACGAGTTTCTGTGATTTCTTTGAAATCCTACAATATTTGATAGTTCTTGAAATAAGTGTGGTTTGAGTTTTCTTCCTTGATCAGTGATGATATACGATGGAAGGGCAAACCGAGCAATCCCGCTAGCATAAAGGGCTATGGTTTCAGCCTCGATATCAGAAACTGGAATAGCTTCTGTTCAACCGCCATCTGATTATAATGATGTCACAATATCTAAAATTTTATAATACTAGAAGCGAACTGACAATGTCGATATGAATTTGATTTAAGTGTTGACTGACCAAAAGGAAATTTTGAATAGGACTCTGAACATGGCTGGTAACATCATTTTGTTGACACTTAAGGCAGTTTCAAGACTCTAAAAGTCTTCGCATTTCAGAACAAATATATTTTCACATTGTTAACTTCATTTTAGAATAGCTTCCTGCGACGAATTGAGATAAGTTGCGTAATTTGAGTCAACTACTAGAAATTCAGATAGTATTAAAGATGAAGAATTTTGGTTTTCTAGAAGCTGTTGTAATTCTTCATTAGACTTCTCTGCTAAGGTTATTTTGCTTCATAGTCATTGGTCGATAGAACTAATAAATTATTTAATCTTGACACTACACCACAGCAATTATGTTCTCTGATGCGGAATTAAGCAGTATGTCGAATTCAGCGATGAAATTTAAAGGCCTTACTGACGGGATGAAGACTTTTCATGATTTTGTAATAAGGCAAATGTTAAAGATTTATATTCACTAAAGATTATGAACTGTCGGCATTCCACCAGGTAACTGAAATCTTTCAAGGGAGAATCAGTAGCAAGTAGTTCCTTGTCGTTGGTACTGTATGGATGCTGTGCAGAATTAAGTTCTAATTAAAAGAAATCGAATGGCTGCCCTGCTAGGAATACACAATATTCTGTTGAGCCTCTGAACTGATTTATCAAAAGCGTCCACAAATAAAGCCAATGTTGCTGACATTGATGGATGTATCAAATTAACAAGTCAGCAATTGGCATTTTGCATTACTGGAAAGCTATTTACACTTCTTGTATCCCTTCGATAATTTGAGCTTTTCTTGTGGCTTACCAGATACTTGATTATCTGCAATTGGTACCACGCAGCGTAAGGTAAACATTTTTGTTAAAACTTATCATACTCAAAAATTGATTCAATTGTTGATCATTTTACGTTTTTCAAAATCTTTGTGATTTTTACTCATGCTGCAGCTGTTATAATACCTTCGGCACAAACAGAGTTTCCTAATAAATTTATCTCAATTTGACCGAATTAGCATTTTGAAATTTATTACCAATCCAAAGTCTGAAAAGCGTTTAAAAACTTCTTTCAATGGTTTTAAATGTTCCATTTTAAATTTTGGAACAGTTAAAATAATATTTATGTAGACGAAACAATAGTCTAAGCAATTCAAGACAGTTTGTATGAATTGGATAGCCTGTGCAGTGTTCCTTAAATACTAACTAATAATCAACTAATAAAATATACTGCTGAAGAAATTCATTTCCAAAAATCACTTTTGAAATGTCGGCTATTACTGATGACGAATGACCAGATATAACTTCACACCTTAATCAAAGATTTAATTTCAGAATTTTCTCTTTTTTTAATTTCTTAATTTCCGATATTGGAAGTTAGATGATGTCAGTATTTTCTTTTTTAGTCTGAAATAATGGATTAAGGGATACTTCTGATATATATATATATATATATATATATATATATATATATATATATATATATATATATATACAGTATGTCCACTAAAGTCCCTTGCCACCCTCTTAACTTCGGAACGGCTGTTGCTATATTCATAAAAGTGGTGTCTAGGTATAGTAAAGTAGCCATGCGCTACAGAATAAAACTACATACCGCACCACCTGGTGGAAAACTGTGGAGTTAGCATTCGTATCTCGAAAACGGAATGAGATAGGTAAAAAAAGTGATTTACAAAGTTGTAGAGCATCCTCGATTTAGTAGGAAAAGATACCTTGTAGGCATTAATGTGAAGAATACAACGGTTAAAACGCGCATTTGTTGTTTCGTGCTGTGACGTGGCACATCGTACGTGTGCATATTTGAAAAAACAAAAAATTGTTTTCGTAATTATATTTTTCTCTTTTATTTCGAAATGGGAAGAACGGAAGTATTAAAAATAATTTCAACAATTTTTATGCAGTATGCAAATACGTAAATAACGTAACGCCTGTTCACCTGAGACAGTTATAAAAGAGACATCTTCTTGGGGCTGTATTATGTTGATACTCATGGTCATGACTGAGTATTCCAAAGCTGAGTATTGTGAGATGGTTTTACTGTACGGTGAATGTCGACGCAAGGTTGTACCGCCAACGTTTCCCTGCAGGCTCGCATCCTCCTCATAAAACCATCATAACTGTTGTAAAACGCTTAAGGGAGACAGGTTGCGTTTCTAGTCGAACTCGATCTGGCAGACCAGCTAAGGTAGGACAGCAAGTTCAACCGGATGAGGTATTAGCATATGCCCTCGCATACCTGAAATGCAGCGTAAGAGAGATCAGTCAACACTGTGGTCTCTCCAAACATCAGGTTTGAAAAATCCTAAGCGAAGCAGGTGCTCATCCATACTGACCAACGCCTGAACAGGTTTTAGTGGACATGGATGCCGAGCGACGCTATGCATGATGCAACATCGTCTTGAATCAGATACAGGTCCAACCAACATTCTTGGCAGATATAATATGAACGAATGAGGCATGCTTTTCACGGAATGGCATGTAAAATAGGCAAAGCACCCATTACTGGGCGCTGGAAAATCCTAAATGTTTCGTCGACGTTCAACATCAAATGCGGTATGCTATTAACGTTTGGTGCGCAATTTACAATAACAAGCTGATAGGCCCAATATTTTACAACAGCACGTTAACGGGTGCACGATATTTACAAATGCTACAGAAGGTAATACCCAATTTTGTGGAGAACCTGCCGTTGTTTAATTTTAAGAATCTATGGTTTCAACAAAACTGCTCACAAGACATCTCCGGTGAAGCAGTATCTCGTCAAGGAATTTGGCGGTTTCAAAGAGTAGCCTCCACGTTTTCCTGATTAGACTTTATTATGTGGGGATACTTGAAACAGCAGGTGTATGCAACCCCTCCACAAAAATTGCAGGACTTTAAACAACGCATTATGGTTGCATGTTCCAACGTATGCAACGTGATCTACAAGGGAGGATCCAAATGAGCATTGCAGCTGACGGTGAGAAGTTTGAACATCTTAAATCAAGTATATTGTTATAACTATTTATTAATTTTTTTCTTTTTTACATCGTTTAAGACGTCATAGCACAAAACAACATATGCGCGTTTTAACCGCTGTATACTTCACATTAATGCCTATATGGCGCAGTAGATGGTTTCAGTCAGTAGCGCATGGCTACCTTACTATACCTAGACACCACTTTTATGAATATAGCAGCAGCCGTTCCGAAGTTATGGGGGTGGCAAGGGACTTCAGTGGACATACTGTATATATATATATATATATATATATATATATATATATATATATATATATATATATATATATATATATATATATATATATATACATATATATATATATATATATATATATATATATATATATATATATATATATATATATATATATATATAATCATAAATGTTTTATAAAATTCATCGAATGCCAAATGAAGAATAATAAAGTGAAAACACGAAGTATTAAACAGGTGGAACATGTATTCAAAAGATAATTAAAAAGAAACTTAGAATAAATGGAAAATGAAACGAAATGCTTCCATGGCCAGCTTCTTCAGGGGGTGTTAACCACATTGGCACAAAGTATAGCTTTTCGGCAGTGGGGTTTAGTGGCTCCTTTAAGACTTTAGTCTAGAGTCAGTCATTGAAAAAACTGATTGTTCTTTTTAAGTTTTTAGAAAAGAGCCATCATTATAATTCATTAGTTAATGTAAAATTTTTATATATACTTATGAATTAGGTATATATATTCATAAATATATATATATCTAATTCATAAGTATAATAAAATGATATTGATGAACAATTTAGAATCACTTTAAAACTTAATGATAGGCAAAATAACTTTTTGTTTTCAAGAATGAATTTATTACAAACTTATGAATAGTAAATTTATTCTGGCATTCCTGAAAATAAATCTTAGTATTTTTTTATTAAATACCAATTCCTAGTTATTGTTTTGATTAGTAATTTTGTTTTTCAAAGCATAAAACATTAAATGAAACATAAAACATTAAATGAACATATATGAAAATATATCGAGAGATATAAAATAATCAAAAACATAAATCTTAACGCGATGAAATTAAATTTAATTCTATATCATAATATTTGGTTAATAATTTCTGATTGGAATCAAATATTCAAATTTAAAAAATAAGTTTTTAAAACAATATTAATTTTCTGAAATGTATAGAATTTTCTCCACTTAGTAACCACTTGTTCCAACAGATGTTTACAAAATGCACATCTGTTTCAGAAACATAATAAAATGATGTTACCATAAATTAATGATCAAATTTAAATATTTAAAAAGTGTTTGTATTTCGTAATAATAAACGTTATTTTGTATAAGGAAAACAGCAGAGAACAAGATAAATTATTTAATTTCTTAACTGTGAGGTTCAAAATTATTTTAATAAATGTTTATGTAAGTTTTAGGATATTTTAAACTAATATTCCCTAAATATAATCATTGATTAAAAGTTTATGCTTCTTATAAATTCCGGAAAATATTAAATTTCCTTCATCAGTAAAAGAAATATTTTCATTTAATGATTTAAGAACTATATTTTAAATATTACTTTTTTATTTTCAAGCACTTCAATAAATAACAGCAATACTAAAGGTTATACTTTACATTGCTGAAATAGAATATTACAAATAAACACTATGGTATGATCAATCCTTTCGTGTGTTTTAGAAATAAAATTTCAATGAGTAAATTCTGATATTAAGCTAAAAAATTTGAGTTTGAATAAAATATCTCTAATATAAGAAATAAATTTTATAGTTGCGGTAAGATAATAAATTAAGATACTTGTTTTTAATAGGTTAACATTAAAGCAAAATTAATCTTGTCGAAACAAGGTAGAGTATTTATTTCCGATTAGAAAATTTATGCTCACAAAAATGTATTTTATGAATATTTAGTACTTTAATCAAAACTATTTAAAAAAACATTTGATGCAATCAAGTGAAGCAAAATATTTATATTTTATAACTATCAAATGAAGAAGGAAGTTAAAACATTATTTTACAAAATTATTTTTTTAAACAATCCTTCTCGAAATTTACTACTTCTGATCTTTTGCATATCAAGGTAGATATAGTTCGGTAAAGGGAAAAATATTTAATGTAGAATAAATTTGAATATATGTGAAAAAATGTGTGATATTAACAGTTTTATATAAAATATTTAATAACTAAATTATTATTCTAAATAGTAGCGTTAAGATTTCCCCATTTTTATTTTTGCTTTTATTCTCCTTCTAAAAACAATTTTCATGCGTGAGATATATTTATTTTAATATTTAGGCATAACAATTCAAGAAATACTAAAATAAATATAATAACAACATAGATTCCAGTAAGGAACGATATTTTTTACAAAATTATAGAAACAGAAATCATTCGCAACATGAAAAACTTACAATCAACATTTTTTCCCAATATTTAAACTGAAGTCAGTAGCTTACTATTTCCCCTAAAAGCTATTGTTAGGCAATTAAGTTAGTTTATTATTTTTTCTAATTATTAAAAATATACAATTTTGTCAAAATTCTTCAATTTGTATGTATTAAAGCATTCAAACCACTTCTTTTAATGATTTTGAAAATTATTTGATGATTTTAGAAATATAATATTGATGTAGCACGGATTAAAGCTAATTATCAATTAAACAATGAATTAACTAGTTACTACAGATATTTAAAGGTTTTTCTGATTTTTTTGTTTAAAAGATATGATGCATTTAACTACTTTAGAGCAAAGATTAAAATCATTTGATCCAATCTAATATTTTTTATTTTTTTATATCAGAAAAAAATTATATGTATATATATATATTTTTTTTAATTTTTATCCTACGCCCGACCTTGGTTTTTCAACCATCAGTTTCTGTCGGGCAGCCCAATACAATCTTGAGGTGAATGAAAAGTCATCTTCCGCAGAATCTGACGCCGAAAGAACGTAGTAGGCTGCACGAAGCGACAGGAGTCAGTCGTTTAGTGAAAACAGAGGGCACCACGTGAAGGCGACTGACACCACCCCCCCAATATATATATATATATATATATATATATATATATATATATATATATATATATATATATATATATATATATGTATATTTATTTTATAATTTAAATACAAAAACTGCTTAGTAATAAATTTCCTGATAATATTTTCTAAATAAAGAAAATTCATATTTAGTGTTGCAAAAAATTATAACAGGGACTTGTAGAAATAATTTTCTAGCCGGACATTCACAAAGCAAACCACTAACACATGTTGGTTTCTTCAGCTGACAACGATTGAGGGACTTCCCCGCTGTAAGTCATTACAATGAAATTATTTTGAGATGGTCTAGTGTAAAGCCGGAAATACGTCCCATCAATAATTAGAGGCTTTTGTATTCTTGACAAGAGCTAATGGGGGTGTTATACAGGGTGTTATATCTGTTTCTTATTGATTAGTAAGGATGCAAATTTTAAGGACATCGAACGCAATTCTTTTATTTGTAATTTAATTTTAAGAATTTTTCATTAATGGTATTTTAATTTTATGAAATTTCCCCTTTCTTTTGAGAGCTATATCTCATCATGCTATTGTTGTTAAAATACAATTAAAATTTAACATTTTATATTTACAAAAGAAAAAATAAAATTTTAATAAAATATTGTTTGTTAAATAAAAGGATCTAATCTCTTATAAACAATTAATAGAATGTTAAATAATATTTCAGAAAATTAAAATATTTAAAAAAATTTCATTTGATTTTTTTAAATAGTAAATAATTACATCCAGAGAGAAGTGCTGATGACATATTTATCAGCCGAAACAATATTAATTAGTTATTATATTCTTTATTTGGAATAGAAAAGATTTATTTGATTAATCAATATTATAATTTTTTATAGACATGTACAATATTATAATTTTTTATAGACATGTAATTTGACTTCGGCTATATAACTTGACTATATAACTTTAAACTAAAATAGAAGACATTTCAAATGTTTAAATTTATAACTGCAAAAAGTATGAAAAATAAAGTTTCTTTTCATTAACTTTCCTCCTTTTCCATAATCATTTGCATATTTTTAGTACAGTTTTTATTATTTTTTGAGGTATTTTGTAAATTACTAGAGGTAATATTTTAACTAAGGACGCTTTGTTTCTTATTAAGAAAAAGCAATTTGGCCAGTATATTTCGGGGATAATATTTTTAAGTAACATTTGTTATATATATATATATATATATATATATATATATATATATATATATATATATATATATATATATATATATAGTTTAATTGTATGTATATTACATTTACAGTTTTTCTGATAAAGAAGCATTACTTCTTTATCAGATAATGTGCAAACGTGATATACTCTTCTCTTTTACTATAAATTTTTGAAATTAAATTTTTGCAAAATAATTACAATGCATTAATAAATCGCAATTTATATTTAGGTTATTATTTAATTGTTTAATATTTAAATTCTGTTCTAGGATAACTATTGAAAATTACAACGTTAATGAATCTTGAAAATTAATTTTTAAGTTAGTTAAATAATCAGCTATATTTTTAGGAAAAATTGAATGTCTTTTAAATTTTAAACGATACATCTACTGAAAGAAAAATAATTTTATTTTATTCAGTATTTGTGATTTGGCTCATATTTTATACACTCTTTGAAAATAATGGAAAAATTATATTTGGTTACTAGCTGAAGGCAAATAATTTTATAACAAGCAACTTTTGAATAATTTATATCATTGAGAATTTCTCTTTGAATATATATTTCCTAAAATGAGTATTTTTCTTTTGAAAGAAAAATTTAAAATAAGGCAAAAACATTGCTTATTCAAAAGGAAATTTTAATTTTTAGATTTAAGAAAATTACATTAATCTTATGATACTCTATAAAGATATAAATACCATAAGCAAGAAAAATTAAATTATTAACTATGACTATCAGATCAGACAATAATTTTTTTTCCAGTCCAAGGACATTAACAATTTTTAACTATTTGATCAAATTTGAACTTCAAAATCTGCCTTATTTTTGTGTAAACTTATGCGTAAAAGATGTGATTAAAAACAGATACATAATACTACTGTTTTCTGGAATGAGTATTAATAATATATTTTCATTTTTGTGTAATAGATGGAGTAATAAAGAAATAATTTTGCTCACTTCAAATCAATAAATGGTGATTATCAAAAAAATAATTTTCTATTCTTTGGATGAGTTTAAATCTTTAAACATTTATTCCAATTATAAGTTTCATTTTATTACATAGTTAATTCCACACTTTTAAAGGATTTGAAATTAAATACTCAATTTAAATTCTGAAGCTACAAATAAATGGCAAATTAAATTGATAAAATAAAAATTTATTATTAACATGGTTTTAGATAAAGTAAATTGAATTGTAAAATAAGATTAGAAATTTAATTTTAGAAATAATTAGATAAATGACCTATTTTGCTTACAGAATTTATTCCATACACATTTTATGCAATTTAAAAGAAAGATAAATTTTACAATTATTCTGTGATTAACAATTTATGATTCAAAAATATTTAATTTCTTTTATTAAAGAGAAAAAAATTGAATACATGTATCATTATAGAAAGCGATTTTAAACATTATTGCATTCATTTGCTTTTCGATTCATAAAATTTCTGTTAGAGTTTTCCTCATTTGCTTACATTATTACAACCGCCCTACTAGGTAACGCCATTCACCACACCCCTTTTCAGACTACCTCTTTAGGTTTGTATTAAATAAGAAACGTCGCCAAATTATACCAAGTACGGTTACAGTTTACCTTGCCAACACGACTTCGGAAAAACTCTCAATTAACTTACATACTAGTAGACATAACAGAAAGTTTTTCGCATTATAGTTTACTTGAAACAGGTGCCGTATAATCCAGGACGCTAAATTCTTTTTGAGTTTGGTGACTTTTTGGCGGATTTTTTTATGCATTTAGCAACCTCGTTTTTATTACGTCATACATATAGAGACCTATAAGAATCATGCAGAAAATTCTATTTTGGTAACCCTAGTATTTACGTCATCGCGTACATTACGATACGTCATCTTAGCAACATTTCTTCATCGCCAAAAAAATTCAGAGTTTGGAATCATGGATTATGCGGCACATGTGCTGTTTACTTTAATTTGTTTTACATATGAAAGTAAAACAAACCTTTAAACGAAAAAGCATTTGATGAGCTTATATTCTCTCAGAATTTCCAATATGCCCAGAAATTACTCCATTTGTTCCTAAAATCAAATTACAATAAATTCAATACAACAATATATATTAACAAATAAATTGTCAAGTTTAAAAATTCTTGGGAATTTCACCTCGTAAACGGTAAAAGTTTACAATAGGATATTCCTTGAGTCTTTGGAGATTTTTTTACACTAAGATAAGAGACAAGATGTGACTAACAAGATGGTTGCTACACAAAAGATAGGATTATCATAAATTAAAATTTATCACTAAATTTTTTCGCTAAATTAGGGGATACTCGGTTCTACATTGGAGAGACCTTTTTATAACGAATTCGAAGAAAAGGTAATAATTTCTAAACATAAAAATGAATTCTTCTACCTTTTGGTTGCTTTGCTAAACCATAGCCGTTACTAAAGCCAAGGCGATAAAGATTAACATTACAAATTAGATAATTTCATATGACGTCATCGGACCCTCGCGGATAAAATTGTCTGCTTTCTTTCTAGAGGGTAATTGAAAATAAAGATGAATAACTATCCATCTTATGAAATTTACACAGTAAATCATGATGAATTAATATTTGCTTACTGAAATGAGAAATTTTACTCATATATATTTTATTAAAAACGACAAATTTTACTGTTACAAAGAGCATCTTCCCTATTTATACAAAAGTTCTTTTCTGAACAATCAATGAAGTATGAAAGTCTTATTTTTTTAAATTAGTTTTTAATAAATGATGATATGCGTCACTAAGTTACTTTTTAGATGTGTTTAAGTTTGATTTAATATTTGCAATAATGACTAGTAACAATAATTTCTTGGAACAATTAAAAATATAAGTTGACATAAGCAGAATAATTTTACAGGACTAATAGGAAACTGTTTGAATAAACAGAGACAGACCAAATTAGACCAAGGAAATAAAAACAAACATGGCTATGTCTGTTGTGCAAAACAAACTTTTTTCTGAAGTGGCTAAGAATTTTAAGTGTCTTTCATTTCCTTTCAGTTCTGCTCTTTCTAAAGGACCTGATACAAAAGTGACTCATACAGGACAGGTAAATTTATTCATTAAAAACTTAATTTAGGCTGTTATTGTAAATGTTATGAAGGTCATTAAATATCATTGGGATCTAGATATTTTGTTAACTTAAGCAGCATAAATTATGTTTATTAAATAAAATGAAATTCAGATGTATATATTTATTTATAATCCATGAAAAATATGTAATTTTTCTGGTTATAGAAGTAAAGCAAAATAATAGTAAAATAAGATTCAAATGATATTTTGTAAATCATATTTTATTTGTATAATATTTTTTGCTTCTTTGGCTAAAGTGAACATCATGGTCACAACTCACCAAGAGCTAAAATAGCTAAATGTGGTTAAATTTGGTAATTTTTTTCCCTTTGCCATTCACGAAACGCAATTATCGCCAAATGTAGGCATATTTTGGTGGACGGTATTTCAAGACTTGGCCATAATTCCAACTTGTGCTATTTGCATTTTTTATTTTACATTTGGTAAAAGTTACCAGATGGGTACGGGATTGGCGCGATTTCAAATTTTGGCACCAAGCGCTCTACAGCTCTGTCGCCAACCTAAATTGCGTCACTACGCGCGATAAATTTCAACCAATAACGATCGCGTTCGAACTTCAGCTTTGAAATCACGCGTTTTTTCGAATTCCAAATATTAAAAAGTTGAATATTTCATTACAATTAAATACTGTAGAAGTTTTAAAATTCGAATAAATAGAAAGGAAATTTTTATCACTTGATTTTAAATATACCGAGCAATGGCGCCCACCTTAAAAAAACTTCAGTGTAGCGCTACCTACTGCAGTGCCAACCGGGCAGTAAAACTAAATTTCGAACGTTAAAAAATTTCACTTTTTGTTTAAACTCGAATTTTAAATATACCGAGCAATGGCGCCCACCTTAAAAAAACATCAGTGTAGCGCTACCTACTGCAGTGCCAACCGGGCAGTAAAGCTAAATTTCGAACATTAAAAAATTTCACTTTTTGTTTAAACTCGAATTTTAAATATACCGAGCAATGGCGCCCACCTTAAAAAAAAACATCAGTGTAGCGCTACCTACTGCAGTGCCAACCGGGCAGTAAAACTAAATTTCGAACGTTAACAAATTTCACATTTTGTTTAAACTGGAATTTTAATATACCGAGCAATGGCACCTACATAAAAAAATATCAGTACGCAGCACATTCTAACACTAACATGCAATAAACACAACTTAAAAATTCATATACTTACTTTCTTACTACCATCACGCTCTAAATAAAAAAAACGTAAGTTCAAAACATTCTCATCCATAGTTAATTATCGTTAGCAACACACAAACTCCAAAATTCGAATATTGAAACTCAATTATTAAATATTATTCTAAAATAGTTTCAAGGGTTACATACAAAACGCGCATGTCACGCGATCACGTTACCCAATAAAAAAATAGGTCATACATACGTAATCCGAACCGTTAAACCAGTTTGACGAACTTATCGCACCACTTTATCGCCTGCTTGGCGCATTTTACCCTCCGTACCCATCTCTTCACTTTAGCGTTACATTTGATGCAACATTTTATTTGTATAATTCGAGCTCACCTGAATAATTGGTGTATGAATATTGGTTTAATTTCTAAGAATTATTTATGTTTTAAATGGGGTTTACAAAAAAGTCAAGATAGGAATTTTATTCTTATAATTTCATGCTGGCATAGAATTTTATTTATAATTTTTCAATTGTAAACAAAATTACAAGCTTGTTCTGTCTAAATTTTTTAATGTTTTGTAATATTTTTCCATTATTCTGTGATTGAACCCACTAAATCAATATATTTTTCATGCATAATTTTTAAATTTATTCCAGATTTTTTTTTTTTTTACTTTAAATTACTGGCTATACAAAAATTCTTTAACTTGAGGAATCTCATAAAACAATATTTCTGTAAACATTTACTTATTGTGTCGTTGACCGTTATCTCCAAAAAGATATGGCATCAACAGTTGAAAATCTAAAGCATTTTGTTTTCTAAAATTTGAAGAAAATATAAAAGTTAACTACTTTCTTCATTGAAATATAGTGATAACTTTATATTTAATTTATAGCACAAAATTGCCTAAATTAAAGATTTCTATTTTTCAGTTAAATGTTTGTCAGGATAATATTTATAGTATCTGGCGAATGTTTGGTGATCAATAAACTGCGCTTGACATGGTTTGCAGCTCTTAAGAGAGAGATTGCCATATTTTAGTATGGTATCGGGCGGAAAAAGATCTGTGATAGCTCACTACATTTTGGTAGGAGCGAAATGCTCTGAGTTAGTTATATGTTTTGTTATTAAATGTGTGTTTGTAAATAAATAAATGTGTTGTTCATTAATATATAATTCATAAGTAAATGATGATCGTTAATTTTCTCGACCATTCTATGCACCACAATATTTATAAAATTGTTAAATCAAATCTGAAAATTTGTACTTTCCTTGTGTTCTAGTGACTTGCAGAATTCTATTTAAAATCATTTTATACAAATTATTTTATTAATTATATATCAAACTAAAATACATTTAAAAATTCCTGAATTCTTCAATTTATTTATTTTTAAGTAGCAGTAATGAATGCAACACTTTCATTAAAATAATAAATTTGATATTTTATAATTTATATAATTTCTGCCACTTTATTTACTTGTAGCTTATTTCCTTCAATTTTAATTTTAAAATACTTTCAAAATGAAAACTAATTAATTCCTAATATGTGTAATGTATTCTTATATACCTTAAGGCTTAGTGTTTTAAAAATACTCTTTTTCTTGATTTCTTATATGGTTATTATCCTATAAAAAGAGCCAATTGTTAGTTATTAGGTTTGCCAATCAAATTCCAATACCTATATCCATTTAGCATTTTTATTATCTCCAATTTCATATCCATTTAGCAAAGAAATTATCTCCAAGTGACACTACATTGATCATAAACTTCATTTGTATCTCCTGTTTTCTTATGGTATCTTTACAAATTTACTTGAAAAAAACTAGCAAAGATGAATTTTTTTTTTTTTAAGTTGATAAATATTTTTTTATGTATATACTTTCTGTCTGAAAATTTCCTTGTGTTACTTTAACTTCAGCAAAATAATGGTTGGAGTGGATTTTTGTTTGAAATATTACTATAAATAATTTCACATTAAGAGTTAGGAGAATGCAAAATCAATATATCACTTGCAAAATATGTATGGTGCGACTTAGCACATCTCATAGCAATTTGTTTTATGTTTAATCTTAGACTAATTTGATGTTGAAACTTCCTTCATCTATTATATGTATATGTACTGCTTATTTTATCCATCCCAGCTGTAATTAATCATAATTTATTATTTTATTTTGATGAAAGAATTGTTTTATAAAACTTTACTTTATCATAATTTCATCTGATAACTAATAATATTTACTGTGCAGACTGACTTTGTCTATAGCTTGGAAAAGAAGTCGTAACTTTTTTCCTGGCTGTTTCTCTTAAACTTTTTTTAATCTCTTATCATAATTTTAAAAGCTTACAAGGTTCATTTTGTTTCAGAAAGATTCATTTTTTAATATTAATCCCCATATTAGTTCTTTTTAGACCACAGATATTCTTAGCAACTTAAAAAAGTCATCTGTTAAGTCCTAGAATCCTTTGTGGATTTAGTGCGATTTCCAATTCTCATGTCAAGAAATGCACAGATATCTTATCAACCTAAATTATGCAATATCCAGCTTGCACTCAAACTTGAACTTTGAATATGACAATTTCACTCTATTTTAAATTTCAAGTATCAAAATTTCAAATATTTCACTATAACTATTTATACTGCAGAAGTATTAATATGATAATTTGAAACTAACTTTTCAAACATTACATAATAAAAAACAAATATAAACTAAGCATAATGTAGTCTGCTCAGGTGACTACTGTGCATTAAAATTTAATCAGTAATATAAATAATAAACATTTTTATGAAAACTCATATTGATCATATGAACCAAGCAATAAAACTAAATCTATAATGTAAATAAAATGCATTTTTATGAAAACTTGAATTTTTGATTAACCAGGCAATAAAGCTAAATCTATAATGTAAACGTGCATTTTTATAAAAACTAGAGTTTCTAATTAATCAACATTCTCAATCTATATAAATCTAAATACATATATATGAAATATTTATGAATATTTAATATTGCTGTTATATATAATATAACATAAAATATTACATTAAGCTGCAACATTAATTTAATACATAAAATAACTCACATAATCATTACTTGCAGAGTCATCAGCACTGGTTGGACACTAGACAAATTTTATGCCTTCCAAAATTTCTGCCACAATATTCTTGGAATGATTACATTGCCATATATACTCCACACGAGGAAAGTAATAATTCAAAATAATGAAAACACAATGTAAAAATTAATTTATTTTCTAAACTTTCAAAATAAATTTTGATTAAGAAACTTAAAATAAAAAATTCATTGCAAACTGATATTTAAAATTTAACTTTCAAAAAAAAATTTTTTTAATGTAAACATTAAACCATCCACTTTAAATGCTTAATTTGCAATCAAATAAAAACAAATTATATTAATGAAATGCTTCTAAAAGTTACTAGCAAACAAATCTCTCTCATGTACACAATCATGTTATTTCATAAAATATAAGTTAAATCTTGCAAGCGTAAGAAAACATTCTTATACATTAAACCAGTTTGGGGCATTTTATCACTGCACTGTCACCTAGGATAATTTATGAAATATTCAAAAATTACTTTTGAAAGTTTTCAAAATCTTTGCTAAGTTCATGGTCAATTACAAGTTTTTGTATATTTCCCTTATATGATATCAATGTATGTTAAATTGATTTTTCACATCTATGTCAATCGATACACAAAGGTAACCTTATTTTAGAAAACATTCGTTGATGAGAACTTACAACATTATTGATAAATTCACACATATTTTCAATATTTTTGTAATTATTTTGAATTTCACTATGCTGTCCAGCTTTTAAAATCATATTTACCATCAAGTATTTGAAATACATTAATTATATTTTGTAAGATTTATGAGATGAAAATTATGATGAAAGTAAGTTAACCTTGATGTGACAGTTATTCCAGACAATTAATAACATTAGTTTAGCATTTTAATGTGTATATCAATAAATTATCAAAAAGAAATTTAAGAACCAATGGAAGAACAATGTTAGCAGATGTAAAATCATTTATGAAAGGAGGTGCAACACATAAATTTAGAAACAATATGTAATTAGGTAGTAAAAGCATGGAATGAAATTATACTTGAAATAATTTTAAAAAAAGTCATTTAAAAATTTAATGTATCTAACAATTTCAAGAGAAGGCAAAATGCTTATTTATGAATCTAAGTAAAAGTGATGATGAAGAGGAAATAGAAACTGAGAATGTAACATAGTTTAATATAACAAACTTCTTCTATTTAATAATCAAACATTTTTATTCTTATAAGGTATGTCATTTCTTTTAGATGTTTTTTTTTTCATATCTAATGTGTAATGTGGACTTAGAAATTTCATTTTAATTTTTTACATTTAAAGTGCATTTTATTTGCAGGAATTGCAATGTTATGTATAGTTATTAGGAATAATTCCATCAATATATGTATTTTATGTAACAGAAGATAAATGCCAACATTTTTATTCACAAATGAAATATCATTATCAAGTAATCTTAATTAGATGGCAAATCTCTTAGTAAGAATTTCACTGCTATAACAATTTAATGGAATAGTGACTTTGAAATATTAGAATTTGTTTGAAGAACTAAAACTAGATTTAGAGAAAGGACAAAAATATAAGTTAAAAATATTTTTTGAAATATTAAATAATTTTTGAATTTGAAGATTTTGTTACAATTTTTTAAGTTATCTACCCTTATGAAAATAATATTATAATTAAAAACTTTATTGGCTTTTAATTTAAAATTTTAAGACTAGCTGCTATTAAAGATATATTCTTAAAATCTGATTTAATTATCATTAAAACACAATATACTATTTATAAAAATATAAATCTAAAAACATTTATATATTTAAGATTTTTATATGTATTTAAGATTTTTCAGACTGTTCAAAGTATAGTTTTAACTAATATTCATGATGGCTTCTGAATTTAGAGCTAAAGGCACCATAGAAAAAATAATAGTAGTAACTATTATAATAATTTAATGAATATTTTCTGGAAAAAGATTTAACTTTTGAAAAAAAAATTATTAATAACTTGTATAGACCAATTGGACTTCAAAAGTCAAATATATATTTTTAATCTCCTAAAATGAATAATGAAAGAAAATTTGGTCTGTATAAATTATACAAGATTTAATATATATATATATATATATATATATATATATATATATATATATATATATATATATATATATATATTGCACCGTACATATACTTAATTTAAATTTTTATTTTCTCATGTTTATATTTCAAGTTTGAGATGTTTATGTATCATTTAATTTGTGGAATTTGACATTATTTGAAAGCAATATTTGTAACTGATGCTGATCAAATTTAATTTAATAAAATTTTAATATTTTTTTGCTTTTTCTTTTAGAAATTTGATGATGATGATCCTCGCATTGTTCGATTTATGAACCGAGAGAAGCAGGTATTGAACTTGCTGTTTGTTGACTAATATTGATTTCATTAATAAATCTTAAAATATTATACAAAATATTTAAAATTTATTTTATTTTAGGTGAATCCACATTTTGCTATTGATTTAATCAAATCTGTCCCACCTCAAGTAGTGAATAAACGTGTTGTATCTTGTGATGGTGGTGGTGGACCTCTTGGTCATCCTAAAGTGTATATTAATTTGGTATGATCATTTGTTTATATGTATTTATATTTTTTAAATAAACCTTTAAAAAATGCAAGTCATCACATTGGTTTTATTTCATTAAATTATTCAATGCAGATTTTTTAAATAACATAGAATTGATTATAAGGAATTTAATAAAATTTTCAAATTTTCTCATTCATATAGTTATTTGAAATTTTAAATACTAAAAGTCTTAATGTCTATATTTATAATTATTGCTTTTTACACGCAAGCAAATTATGTAAAATGTTATGCAAAAATATCCTAAAGAAACCAACCTATTAATTATATGCATTATAAATTGCTTAATCAATGTAAATGAAAATTATTTTTAAAGAATTGAATTAAATAATTTTTTTTTACTTTACTTTATGAAACATTTTATAAGAGATTTGTATTTGAAAAGAAACTGTTTCCTCAAAAAAAAAAAATTACATAAATTATTTTAAAATTAAGAATAAAACAATTATATAAAAATATGTGCTAAACTGTGCAATTTAATTAAAATACTCTGTTAGCCACCAATTGTTCATTTGTTGTGCTCAAGTTAACAGTTTAACCCCTACTATAATTGATATTTTCTTTTTCTTTTAAAATATTATCTTCATCAGTATGTGACTGAGATACTAAAATTATGAAAAATTAGCAGGCAATACAGCTTAACTAAAAACATTTTGTAAATAAATGAAGATTTTTACTTGAACAGATTCATGAATATACATTCAAGTATTCATATTCAGTATATCATTTTAAATTGAGCTATATTTTTTTAGTTATATATTTTTTAGAATTATATATAACTCCTATTTTGTCACTGAAAAGTAATATTAGGATATGTTAACTATTTTAATGATCTTAGAGTACAACCAAAGCCAACATTTCTAAAATATGATTATGTTCTAAAGATGATTTCTTGATGGATCAAGTGATTATAATATTTTTAATTCATACTACAGTTGATGGGAAAATATTGAAAAATTGTTAGCATAAACAATTTGTATTCAGAACACAGAGGAATGAATGGCAAATAAAAACATTAATTACTAAGATTACTGATATAAAAAAAGAAATAATGCTGCCTGCTTTATCTCTGGAGTAAATATAAATCTTGAATAAGTTTCAAATTAGAATATCAAATTTGGATGACAAGTGAGTGATTAGCACTTTGGTCTTTAATTCTACAATTCATGGGTTTGATTCTCATCTTGTAGATATTTGTAATGGTTCATAGAGTCTACTTTAAATGCTAAGTTAGAGTCAAATTAGTCATAATGTGTAAAAATTTGCTGTGTGTGATGAATAAGCTAACTACACTACTAGATGGATATCAGACATTTTATGAATATTTATCTAGCAAAAACTCTGCTTGAGCTATACATATTTGTAAAATGATATAAGAACTTAGGATTATATTATTAGAATAAATCCTACCGTCAGTAGCTGTAGCAGGATAATTAAATTCATCGTATGTTATAATGTGAAAGCTTTATAAATTTTTCATTAAAAATCCAGTATTATCAAGTGTTACTTCAAGATATTTGTAAATTTCCATAAATACTTTGTAGAGTGGTTATCAACAAGCCAAAGGACAGCTTGTAGTTTGAAGCACATGTTTCTCTTTGTGGCAGTAAAAACAGTACATGTTTAATATAACAATTTAGATCCTAAAAGGCAGTACAAATATCTTTGAAATTTATTGTATTCTTATTTATTAATATAATGGAAAGAATACCATAAAATGAACTGAAATTATTACAAACATCAAGTAAATTTAAGTTTTAGAATATTTTGTTTTCAAAATTTTTTATTCACTATAAAAGTAAAACATTTTGGGAATAATAAAAAAAATTATGGGAATTTTTAATCAGTTAAACAACTGATTAATCTTGAATTTTTAATCAATACATTTTTATAAATTTTTTAACAGTTGTTTATATTGGTATGTGAAAAGGTATATAATGCTTACTTAAAAAGCTTGTACTAAAATTTCATTTGAGTTGTCTTTAAAAAATTACACTTAGATTCG
>JAJQOW010002241.1:0-20000 GCA_037975125.1 Latrodectus hesperus | reverse complement strand
AAGGATATAATACCCTTAATTGTGATCTGCAAGTACTCATGGTTTTGTTCTATGTGTCTGTCGGCCAAGTGAGTAAAGGTAACAACAAAAATGAATTTGAATATTTATTGTATTTTCTATTTTTCATATAATAAACACAGTTAATTTAGATAATTTTTGTTTACACAAATATTATTTGTGACATAATATTTTAAAGGCCAATACACACGATCATGGTATAAAAGAAACTGTAAATTGAAGTTTTAAATTACAAATATTTAAACTGAAAAGGAATTAAAAAAACATTTTTTACTTCTATAATTTTTTGATTGTATTCTTAGCGATTTACTATGTTTATAAAAAAATTTTGTACTCGCTTAAAATACATTATTAAAAAAAATTCCATATTACAAATATTGTATTTTATATTTATATTTTTAATATAATGATTTGTATACGTTATTTAAAAATTAACTGCAAACATTTATAATTAATTATTTGATTGCAATATGAATAAGGAAGATATTTAAAAATTGTTTTAAGCCACAATTGGTAAAAGATTAATTTCATTAAAAAATTTTCATAGATAAGGATATTAGAAATAAAATCACGGAGAAAAATTAAGGTTGAAGAAACAATCTTTTTCCTGTGATGAATTTTTGTTTTGATTTACAACAAAATATTACATGAAACAGTATTAAAATGCTTAATCTTGAACTTAAATATAAAGAAGCATACTATTTAATTGTGAACTAAGAATGGTTTTGAAATTTTTTCCACTGAACATTGAACAGTGTGATCACTGCTCAGTGTTTGATATTCCTTATAAAATTCTTGAAATATTTTATCCCACAAAAAAGTTGGTGGTAAAAGTTATATATTGAAAAACATTATTTTTCTCAGATTTTATTATTAGCAGTAAATAATTACGTACCTGAAAAAAGCAGAAAACAAATAGAAATTGAAAAAATAGAGAAAATTGAAACGAATATAATATATCAAAAACTTTATTTGCATTATTTTAAACTGTGTACATAACTTTTCTAAATATTTATAAAGACCCAGCTTTATAGTTCTATTTACTAATTATTTTCTAAAGATCTAGAACTCATATTTTGATTTACTTTTAACGATTAGTCTTTATAACTAACTTTATTCCATCTAATAGACTTTCAAATTTCATGAATTTGAGTTCGAAATTTGATGAATTCGATGGTCGAAAATACATGAAAAGTCATAAATCTTGCTTAGATTAGTCTATGTTTACTGAAAAGGAATATTGAACGACAAATTGGAAATAATTAGTATGTATTTCAGTGAGTTAAAATTATATATTTGTATATTCCGATTAGCATGACAAAAGTTGTTCAAATGCACCTTTTCAAATAAAACGCAGTCATTACCAAATAGTTGCACAAATAAAATTTTTTAAAGTAATTAATATGAATTTTGTCATAAAATCATTAGAGTATTCAATTTATATAATATCTGGGATTGATGTTTTCGAATTTAAAATTGCAAGAATGACAAAATTTAAAAAATTTTAATGCAAAAATAATATGAAAATGTGTTAATACAAAATGTTTACTTTGCATTATGAGGTACTTTTATTTTTTAAAACAAATTTATCAACATCGGTGCCCGTACTTGGATACAAAATTAATTAATTTATCACAATTAATGCAGTTTATATTCCTTATGATCTCTGAAAAGTTAAATCAAATATATTTTCAAATAATTTCATAATCTCGTAAAGAATGAATCTCATAAAATACTCAATTATTAAGTTACCAAGTATGAATTAAATACTATACAATAATAGTTTATCGTCCAATATTTAAGTGAATTTTAAGATAATGATCCTGTTTTAGCTCCTGTGTTTTGGCAATATTTAAATAATAAATGTCAAATATCTTTAAGGTAATTTTAATAAAAATATTCAGAAAATGAATTCCGTAGTTTTATATGCTTCATCACTTATATTTAACTATAAATATGGAAAATAATTAACACGTTTTGTTTTAAATTTATCTTCTACTTCATTTTTAAATAAATATATTCAATTCCTATTAATGTCCAAATTTTTCTAAGAAAGTGTAAATGCAATTATGTGTTTTAAATTGATAAGGGAAATTAAAGCTCTCACAAATTTACTATTTGATTGAAAAAAATTATCAATGTTACATGGTTAAAATTCATTTTTCATAATGTACAAGATACTGCAATGCATACTCATTCATGCTAAAATGCATGAATAGGTTTAAGTGACCATATAATAATACGAGACATTTATTGAATACAATTCAATGAAGCTTTCATATTATTGAGGGGTCACATAAACTATTCTTACCAATCATAATTTTCCCACGTCATACAATTTTTTCTCTGTGCAATATAATATGTATCATATTTAAAATTATCTACATTAAACAACATTGCCATTAAATTATTCACATTTTTATCTATTAAAGTAGTTTATTATTTATATAATACATGCGCAATTCAAATGTTATTTATGAGCCATTGTTGTTGCATCAGCATGCTTCCCTGTACTTATTCTTGAGTTGGGCTCTACCAGTTTGATAGAATAAGCCAGATTGAGTCTTCGTGATTTTGAAGCAGGGACCTAGCAGAAGACCCCCAATACTTAGCTTGCCATTTCTAGTGGTATCATTTCACTTGGACACTGCGACTACACCCAGTTTTAACGAGTACCAATCGCTTTCAGCGAACACGATACATCGGCCGGTGTCAAAGTGACTACCTTCCGATAATGAGCACAACACCCTAATCAATCAGACCACCACGGCCAAGATTTATAGGACGTGGTAGACTAGTGGTTAGAGCATCACTCTTCTGACAGAAAGAGTGGTGTTCAAATCCCAATGCCATCAAAGATTTATCAAATACATGCAATATATGTGCTTGTTAAATTTGTGGAATCGAAGAAAGTCTATTGGTCATCATTTGGTGGTGCCATCTATTGAAAGAGTTTACAGGAAAATCATATTTTTCCCTTTTGTCGTGCTCAGGTTAAACGAAAGGCGCATCTTACTGACTTAAATTTGCTTAGCCAACGGCACAGAGAGCTTAGCTCATCCAAGTGTCAATTGTTACAAAAAATGTTATTTATATCTTCACGTTTCAATGTTTTATAATCAAACACCATAAATTTCACTAATTATAGAATAAATGACAAAAAATTCTAGAATTTAAAGATAAATTTAAAAGCTGAATTTTAAAATTATACATAAAAACATGCAATTAAAGAATCGGTATCAAGTGTAATGTTTGTCTTCCTGCTTATTAAATATATCAATAATTCAAATGACATTAATTTTTAAATTAATAAGAATAAATAACTAAACACACCCCAACTTTTGGCAGTATTTTATAGCTACCAAAAGAAAATATTTCATTAGATATTCTACAAATTATTACCAAGAAATATATCTTTTAAGAAATATATTTTTTTCGAGTTTAATCTTTATTGATCCAGAGATTAATTCAAATAGGATCCAACCAAAAAAGTCATGTATTTTTATTATAAAAGACAGGTTCAATTAGATTTAATAAACTGCTTTCTTTTATAATGTAAATGCATTATAATATTATAACCAAGCGATGAATCTATAAGGAAAAGAAGTCCTGTATACTAGACCCATAGTGTAATTACAGTATTATGTGATGATATATTTTTCTCATGAAATTTTAGCTTTTATACAAGTGTCTTTAGTTGACATCGAATATTTTCCTTTGTATTACTTTCTAATTTCTTTCAATCTTCTTATTCATTTACTACCAACTCTTCTGTAATAATTGTTCGAGTATTAAATAATTCGTGATCAAATCCCCCAAAATAACCATCACTATAAACTATTAAAGAACGTTAACTATTGAAGAATGTCTTTGAGATTTGTGATAATAGTTAACTATAACTCTTCACAAACAAACATATAACTTAATTAATCATCCTTTTTATCTCTACCAGAGAATGATTTATACAGTAAATTACTCTTATTGGAATTAGAGGGTAAATATTAATGTCTTTCACAAATGTTCGTAACAAATCAAATTTTCATGAATACAATATATAAATATACAATACATGGATATTATGAGTACAATACAATATATAAATAAAAATATAATGAAAAAGATTATTTAATATGTATTTTATATTAATAAATAGATGTTATATATATATATATATATATATATATATATATATATATATATATATATATATATATATATATATATATATATATATATATATATATATATATATATATATATATATATATATATATATATATATATATATATATATATATATATATATATATATATATATATATATATAATGAAATAAAAAATTCTCATGATAAAACATAAAAGATAGTTTTATTTTTTCACTTATGTAAGTAAAGTATTTTAATGACTTAAACATTTAATAAAGAAATTTACGGCAAGATTTCAAATGACCGATATTTTGTTAAATTAATAATGTCATATATGATTTTAAAAATTTTATAAAACAAATTTACATTATTCTTCACATAAATAGTAACTTTCTAAGGTAATAATAAAAATATCAAACAACATTAATTATCAATAAATATTTATGTGAGTAGTAAATAAATAATATAATGATAATAAATAAAATAAACTAAAATATATTTAATCTATATCAGAAACAACGTAAGTTATATAAAACAGTTAAATTAGTTGTCATTCAATTATATATATATATATATATTACATACTAATAATTTTGGTTAATAAGAATTTTTAAATTTTTAAGGAAACACTGGGAAAATGCTTTTAAAAGTTTCCTAAAAATCTTTGGTTAGAAAAAGTGTAGAAAAAAGAATGGGTTCCTTTCAGTTGAAGGAACAGATTAGTACCATTTAGAAAAGTTAATCAATCCTGAATCTTTTTTTGAATAAATTGGTTATATTTTTACAATGAATATTAATGAAAATTATACAATATCAATTGATAATGCGATTAAAAATATTTTTGAACGCTCTCTTTTTGAAATTTTTTCTAGATAATTATAATTAATCAATTTATAATAAAATGATTACATATATTTTATTTTCTCCCACAAGTAAGTCATTTTCCAGGTCTAAAACAATACAGCAAATTTTATTATTTTTGTTTCTCATATTAATTCCTGCCATACAAATATCTTATAATTTAGAATTTATAAATTTTTGAAAAAAAAAAAAGATTGCTCTCTTAATACTGCAGATTTTCTTATCGTGTAGGGAGAGTGATCCTAGATGAGGCACTTTGAAAGGTTGCTCCTGGTACCTTCTGTGTAGACGAAGTGGAGAGAAGACATTCTTCTAACTCTAGTGCTCTCGCCTTCGGACTTACAGAAGCAGCACATTCCCTCCTCATTTAGAAAAATTCCCAAATCAAAAAGGATTGGTTGATACCACCTTTTCACTTCTAATAGTTGGGATAGTAATCCTCGTCTTTCTTCAATTTTCTCATATGACAGAAAAACCTGCACCTAGCCTTTAGCTGCTGGCCACCTGAAATGTCTTGCATTTCCTGAGGGTCCCTTTGTCCAAAAAATCAAGAGCACATGTTTTTGTTGAACACATCTTCAAATGTTTTCGTCTCGTTTAGAAATAAATTTATTCTATTTATTATCTTATCATCGATTTTTTAAAGATGAGCAGAATTTTGGATTTGGATTCATTTTGTCAGACTGGCATGGAAACCAACAACAAAAAAATTAAAAGAATAACATTAATTTTTAAATCATTACATAAATCCAACTAAATATGTACTTTTTTAATATATTGCACATTTAATCGTTTAAAGAAAATACAGGAATTTGTTTTAAACTTCATGCTCACGAGTCAATAAACAGTATTTTCAATTTGATTTATGTTTAATTATGTTCAAATATTTATCATGAATTGCAAACCAACATCAATTTCTCTTTAAGAATGTTTAAATTTTTCAGTTAAATAAGTGTTTTATGTATAGAATGATATAAAAGTCATACATTACAGTTACATTTTCCATTATTCTTTTTAATTAGTTATAAACAATTATTTCATTCGCTTTTCTAATACTAGTACATTTTATAATAAAGTTTTTAGTTTAATGATTTTACTAACTTATTATTTGCTTTTAATGCACTTAAAATAACTAACTTTGAATGATTAACTATGCCTCTTTATAAGTACTTAGTTTTTTAAAATAAATTGGATTGAAAGATAGCACGTTACGTAGAAATACCACAAAGGGTTTTGGGACTCTAGTACAATAGTTTTCACACAAGAAATTGGAATATCCTTAAACCTTTACCTATAAGTTGTATTTACAAATTTAAGAAATCTTAATAAATATTCTGTATAATTTACAATAATAGTTCTATATTAACAGAATTCACATTACTATAATTAATTACAGATATTTAGAAAATTATACATTGCTCTCCTAAAATAAAAATAATATCACCTAAATTTTTCTGAAAAATTATTGGTGATAATAATTTAAAATTTTCATTTATTTTGGAATAAATATGACATAAAATGTTAAAATAATTCATTAAAATATTATTGCAAAACATATAAAATTGCAATAGAAATACATAAAATTGCAAAATATATAATTTTATTTTTATATTGTAAACCATATGAAATATTTGATTATATTCAAAAATCCATTCCTTATCATTGAAAATCATTAAAAATGTCATTTTTGAAATCTTAAAATCAGGTTATTAGTAAGGTATTAAAAATAAATCTAAATTCATTTTATTCACATAAATTCATAGATATTCTTAGTAACATTTATAAACTGGACAGAAAAATTGAATAATTTATATTAGACATGAAATCCTCGAAGCAAAATTTATCTTTAATTTTAACACTATTAAAGAAAATGGAATATTTACAAATATGAAAATATCATAGAAAGATTCTTGAAAGATAATCGATCTCAGCAAAGTTTTATTGCATTGTACTCTTTCCTACTTAAGACAGCAATTACTGAAGATCTCAAGAGATCTCATAAGCCCAAGAGAACTTTCGATTAATCCACAGCTGAGTTGGAAATAAATAACACTATTTTAAGACTATTCTTGAAAAGAATTTTCATTACGAAATAAAATGCATGATAATTATAACCTCTAGCCCTATCCTTGAATAATAATTGTTATTTATTGTATTCTTGAGTCTGCTAAAGCAGAAGTACTAAACATTAAATAGAATATTACTAAAAGTGTGTTACAATAATTTTATTAATATGGAATTCTAAGCTTTCTATATTATTATATAAAATGTAATTTGTTCTAATTTTTTTATGTATTTCTTATTATTTTACAACAATTATTAATATTAGATCTCATGCATACAATTTAAGGTTAACCTACCCCATTTCCCAATCGTCTTAATACAAGACTAGGATATAAATTTTAGATGGTCAGATTAAATGGTTTTAATACGTTACTAGAGTTATAACGTATTATCAGCTTCTATGTTACTCATGTAAAATGTACATAAAAATTACAATGCTATAATAAACTTAGGATCTGTTGTTGTTGCTTATGATACTTGGAAAAGCCAAGCTCGTTATGACTTGGCTTTGCGAATTTAAGTCAATAGGAAGTGTCTTTCGTTTTAATCAGAGCACCACGAAGGTGAAAGTACGTCTTTGTTCTTTTGTAAATCCTCCTATAAATGACACCACCAGAGAATGCACTCCCTCAAATTTGGCATTGATCTGAAGGGGGATGAAATTTTCTCCAGAGCATTGCAGCCATGGTAACTGCTCAATGACCAACCACAGGAATTTCGATTCCACGGATTTAACAAGCACGTATATCGCATGTACTCAGTGGGTCTTTGGTGGCATTGGGAATCGAACCCCACCCTTGCGGCGGATGGAAGGCCGATGCCCTGACTACTAGGCTATTATGGCCCTACTTAATATCTAGCATAGTAGTCGGAATGTGTCATTCACAAATAAAAAAATATCAAGTTCAGTTTCAGTTATGGTTGAGGAATAGTAGAGGAATTTTTTATGCGTTTTCACAGGTGTAAGTACATTGAAACTTTGCGAGATTTTCCATTACCATTGATGAATATGATTTATTATCTATGAATCGTCCGTTGATAAAGAATTAACTAAGCTAAATGTCAAACAAGATTGCTTATCATTTAACCCATATCATTTTCATAGATTAAGTTTTCATAGACCAGTTTAAATAGCAATTGTTAAGTGTATTGTTTTTATTTAAAAAATTATATATCTGATAGTTAATCAAATATATTTAGCTTTAGCAAAATAATAATCACTCCATACCTTTTAAGATAATTTACTTCAAAAATAGGTTCATATTACATAAAATTCAATTATTGTTTAAATTTATGCTATGTTGTTAAGTGAAATGATGCCATAATGTTACGTGAAATTCTTAAATTGATTAACTGATGCCAAACAAATGCTACGTTTGCAAATTAGTTTAAACTATTTGAGAGATTTCATCAGGAATTTAATTTATTGTTTTACTATACTTACTAAATAATTCAGTATTGTTTAGGAAATTTAAAATACTTTATACAGTTATTTCATGGAGTTACTCTTACGTCAGATTATCCATTGGAAATAATAGCTGAAATTTTCGTAAATATATTTCCCAACATTTAAAAATATTCCATTTATTTTCTCTGCGTTATACAAGAGTTTTATTTTATTTATTTGCAAAATCAAAATTTTTAATCTCTCTCCTAAAAACATTGAACCTATCTTTTATACTGTTTAAATCTTATTTTGTTAAAATAAAGCATATTTTTTGGATATTTAACATGAATTCATTCTGATTGTGTAGTTGATAACCTAACAGAAAGCCGTTTTTATCTAGCACATTTGTGTACTCGAAGAGATATTGGACAGTATCCATGTACCGCAAATAAAGAAGTGCAAAAAAATTTCTAACAGACATCACAACAAATTGCATACTGAAAGAAAAATTAAAAAAGCCGTCGTCAAATTTGCTGGAATAGCTATGGCAACAACCCCATGACTTTTTTTTAAATAAGACACATTTACTATAAGATCATAGTTATTTATTTGATGCCACGAAACAATCAAACATCTTCAACAGTCTGAAAAATTATTGGTTATGTGATTGATTAAATATTACTATAGACACAATGGCATAACACCTTCAAAAGTAATGTACTTTGAAATTTATTGATTATTATATTTGTAGGAGCTTAATAAATAATAGAAATATGAAAATATTTCTAAATATTTGAACTGCTAAACAAATTTTAGTAACAAATTTTCTAATTTAAATACATTTAAATTATGATAAAAATCATAAAAATAAGTGATTTTATGAAATGCAAAAGTATTTTCTAAATATACATAAATGCTTAATAAATTTCTAACGTTTGACACAGTAAAACTGGAAAAGTTTTTAATCATACTATTCTATATGAATGAAATACTACATAATTTTTGAATCAGTAAATTTTGCTATATATTAAATTTTTCTTTTTTTCAAAGAAATTCGCATTAAATTATATATACACCAACAATAAACAAGTTATATAGAATACCATATGATTATAGTGATTAATATGAGTTTCTAAGATTCATCAAAGGAAAAATGTTAAAAAAATTTCTTAATTTATTTTAATATGCATTTTTTAGTCTTCGTAGATACATAACTTACAACTGTATAAATAACACTAAAAAATAACATTTAAACCACTACTCTCTGTCAGTCAATAATACATGCTGCAGAAAATATCAGCCATCTCATTTCATTTTATGATATTTACTTTTGCCTCTTCAAATGAAGATTTACTGTGAAATGATTTGGGCGGAATTCCTCATATTGAAGTTTATCTCTTAGTTCTCTTTACTTACGTGCATCTAAATTTCAGTTATTAAATCCGTATTTAGAATAACTTTGGGGAAAGGAAGTATAGTTTATTCATAAGGTTTTCAAGAAATATACGGCAAAATCATATAAATTTTAAAATTGTAAATTATTATTATAATTTTTGAGTGAGATGTTTTTACATTGGAAATGAGCAGTTTAAAATAATATTAAATATTTTGTATATTACATACATCTGTATAGATATTTTTATTTAATAAATAACTTTGAATGAGACTTAGGGAGCTAACTGTGACCTAGAGATAAGATTTTTTTAATAAGTATAGCTTCGAGTTCCATCCTAGCTATGTTAAATAAAAATAGACCAGTTTTGCGTTTCTGATTCTTGTAAAAACTTCCTTTTGTAAAGTTGCTTGCGAGTTTTCGATATTTCTTTTTGTGCAAAAGTATGTACCATCTCCTCTCCATACACTTATTATTTCTTATTTTTAATCATTAAAAATGTAATAAAAATACATGAGTTTTAATTTGAGATCATACATATAAAATTGATACTTTTATGTGTATGATCTCAAATTAAAAATGCAAATAAAATATTTTTGAAGGTGATCTATTTAAGTTATGAAACATTGAGTGATTGTTTCCTTCGTTCCAGTTGAAATCATTATTACGTCACTTCATTACGATCTCATTGGTTTAAAATATCCATGAGGTCAGATAAAGTTTCATATATGTCACATCAGACAGCAAATTCAACCATGATAATATGCTGTCCAGGCAGTCAGATGATACGCCATTCTGATCATATACATTTATATATATATGTATGTATATACATACATATATATATATATATATATATATATGTATATATATATATATATATATATATATATATATATATATATATATATATATATATATATATATATATATATATATATATATACATATATATATATAGTTAATATGGTAGTGCACTTTAAATATGAATTTTTAAAAAAAATATTACTTAATAAGTATAAGTTCATTTTAAGTATGGCATAAGAAATCGATCTTTTTAATAAAATCCTTTTAAAAGACGGTAATTACTAAGACTGGAGGGAAAATTAATAGATTATGTCCAGGTACTATTAAACTAAAGGAATTCAATAAAGATTAATTAAAAATTTAATCCAATTTCGAGAACAGTTTTAAGGAGGGGAACATAGAAAATTTGTAAGTTTCTTTCACTACAGAATGTGAATACAATTTTAGGAAAAGTCTTTAAAGTAACAATAAATGTTGAAAATTCAAAAATGTAACATAAGACATAGGTCGTAACAGGACTTAATAGCAAGACATCATGCTGAGCAGGAAATGGTGCAAGTATCCATCTCAGCTAGGCAGCAGAAAAATAATATTGCTCATCTGCCATATGTATGGACGCCTGGCATGGTGTATGGAATTTTAAGGTTTCTTGCTTTGAAAGATGGAGATATTTAATTCTGTTATTGGTATGTTTATTGCATCAGTATATTATTTTTTAAATAATACAATGCAAAATTGTCATATTTTAACGTAAATAGTATGTATATACTGAGATGAAACGATTTAAGAGGCAAAGTATTAGGGTCTTTTTTAAATATTTTAAATGTCAAATATAAAAAATTTACTCAAATGTGTATTTCAATCAATGACCTTTTATAGTGGTGTTTCGGATAAAATAATTGATTAAGTTTATCGCGCGTTAAATTATAACACAAAAGATCTATATTCTGGAAAAAATGTTTCTTAAGAAATAGATAAAGTAATCCTGGTTCTAAACACACATTTTTCTTTCCACATGACATTTAATTTTTATCTGCTATGTACCTTTTATAGTTGATAAAATCAATGTAATCACCGTAGTTGCTTCTAGGACTAAAAGATTTAGAACCTTTTTATTTTCTCTTTTCTTCCGAGTTGAATAAGAATAGTGACATTTATTGAGATTTAGATAGCGCTTTCGTACAGATTTTCTCTAAAGCTCATTACATCTCGTGAGATTGCCTGTAATTACTATCCCAGGATACAAAAGAAGTAGATTTCTGATGGGGTAGGAATCCACGCACACACACATTCTCTGAATAGTGTGATTCTTCAATTAAATCTACGAATTGACGTTTCATCCTATTATTTCATTCTATCATCGATTGTTTGTCATTTTGTGAGAGTTAAATTATAAGATTATCTAACCCTTTATTATAATTCTGATTCATGATAAATGTAAAGCATTTTAATAATTCCGAAGATTTCAACTTCAACGTAAATTGAATGAGCTTTTGGAGAAATAGATTTTATATTTGTGATTCTGTAGGAATTCTGTATTTTGATCTGGAATGCAATCCCGATTATTTCGAAAGAAGGATGAAAATTATATGCAAATTGAACCAAGTTTTATTGTGTTAAACCAGAGTCAAACGTAAAAATTTTAATTATAAGATAAATCAGTAACCAAACTTTATATAGAGAGTTTTTGAAAAAAATATTTTCAATCTCTATCATTATATTTTGAATTATTTCTATTTCTATCAAAAAACCTTTCTCCCAATGAGTTACTGATATAGATAGAAATAAATCTTGAATTTAAATTATGCAATAAATAATTTAAATTCTAGATTTATTTTTGTGTCTATATCAGTTGCAGAATCTATTTTAATGAAATGATTATGCATAAATTAATGAAAAATCCTAATAAATGTAATACATTATCCATAAAAAAATGGAGTATATTCTATTTTTCGCTTAATATTAATGAATATATTGTTTTTAGATATATTGCTTATAACAGTCACATACTTTAGAAATTAAATAACTGGTTGTGTGATTAGAAAGAAATTTTATAGAACCTTACAAAAATTATTATAAGGAAACCAATAAGCTATTTTTATGGAGGCTAGTAAAGTATAAAAGATTAATAAAGAATTAAAAATTTAAAAAGCCAATTGTAAATCAATGCAATTTTTTTTAATTTTATGGGACTTCTAGAACACTAAAATGTTTTCTGATAGTGTGCTTCTAGTTTTAATTAACATAAAAAAGTTTAGGAAAATGATTAAAACTGAAATATATTTACAAGAAAACTAATTTTATCCTGCTTTTCCAAAATGAATTCTTTGGAATGTATATAATTTACAATTTGATATTTTACATTTACTAAAAATTTATAAATTAATATGAAAAATACTTGAAGAATGTATATTTATAAAGATAATAGTTATAAAAGTTATATATAAATTGGTCTTACAAAGTAATTTGGTTTTTTATTTTACGAAGCTATGCAACTGGATAAAGAATTTATTTTATCAAGGTTTTTCAAGGAACATTGTTAATTAGGAAAATAATATTTACTAGGGAATTAATGAAGGGAAATCTTTTGTTAGTTATCTCATAATTGTTCAATATGGCTGTATTTAAAACGCCTTTAATTATACTATTTTTCATGCAAGTATTAATTTAGCTAATAAGAAAGTTTTCCATAAATTAGTACTACCACACTCAATTATTTCTTCTAACTGGAATTTTCTAGTCTTCTATGAATTATTCTAATAAAATAGAAGGAGAAGGAGACAGTGTTAATATAGAAAAATTATTTCATCATTTATCTCTTCATTGCTTACATAGTTTTCTTTCAACTATATTCTAATCATTTTTTGTCCATGTTTGAAAACTTGCAAATTTTTAACCACTAACTTTGATAGTAATTAATATTAAGACAGCTTCTCAATAGTCTAATAATCAAGAATATTACCAATTTCATCATCATTATTTGTTATTGCAAATTCTGATTTTTCTAAATTAACGAAAATTTGATTACTGGTTTTAACCGCGCACCGTATCTAGTGGTCAGCGTGCCTGACTGCGATAGGGAGGTCATGGGATCGAATCCCAGTTTAAGCATGGATGTACTTTCTCTCTCTTCTGTCTTTATCCTTTCCTTGTATGAATGGGTTGTGAATGGGGTTGCCAACCTTATAAATGGCTTCCTATGGCATGTATGTGCTGAAGAAGTTGGACTCCATACCACATTACGGTTCAATTGGAAAAGAGAAGCAGATCACCTCATATTGCCAGCCTAGCTGCCACAAAAAGACAACTAATGAGTTTAATTATAAATAACATTACATTTACTTCCTAACTGTCAAATAATCATAATTACAATTATAGCACATTTGTTTGCATAACTTTAGATTTTTTGGTTTCTTTATCATCAATAATTTAAATAAAAATCTAATTTAAATTAATTGACTTCACTAACATCCCTGCTCATTTCTGTGACCCTGAAAACTGTAGAAGTCATGCGTCACGTGCTATTAATATTTGTTTAAATTTCTCTATAGCATTTATTTCTTTTTTTTTATTATCTAGCTGATTAATGTAAAAGTATATTAATCCAAAGAAATATGACCAGAAATGATGGAAAATTTTGAATGTAAATTTTCAGATAGATTTTTTTTAAAATTTTATCGTTTTTATTCTTCCCTATAAAGATACGAAACTAAAATTCTTTCGTTACATAAAACATTACAACATTTCAGTAACCTTGTAAATTATAAATTAGAAATTCACTGTAGATTTTATTTAACATGGCAATATATTCGCACACAGTTTTTTTTTGGGAAATAAAGATTTATTAATCGTTATTCCCCAGAATCCATAAGAATGATTAAACAGGATTTAAAGTATTTGTGATCAACCAATATAGTGTTTCAAAAGTTGTTTCAGTTAACAGTTTATATTTTCTATTGTTCGAATAAATGTATGTGTATTGCTTATATTTTAACTTTACGTAATGTGAAAGTATGACAATTTAATATTTAAATTGTATTATAAGTTAATTATTTTACTTAACACAGAGATGATAATTTCAAAAATAAACTTTCATCTTGAAAAATATGATACAAAATAGTAGACTTACAAAATGCTAAATATTTCTTCAGTGAAAAATATATCACTTCATACTTCTCTATAAAGTTGAGATATTTTATAAATTTGATTAACTCAGAAATATTTTCGGAAAAGTAAAGTAGAATTATTTAAGTGTTATCTTAGACAAGAAAAAATAATAAAAGTGTTCTAAAATGGGGTACCAAGATTATAAACACAGATGACGAATGATGCTTAATACCCAATTAGAAAATTATCAAGTCTTACTTTACTATGTAAAGCTGAAAATTAAGTATTTCAATCAAGAAGATAATGCAAGTAACTTTTTCAGAAAAATTAAATGTAATAATTTAAGCAATCTTTAAATAAAAATTGCATACAGAATGAGATGTTGTTTCAATAGATAAACATGCAGATGGCAAAAGGTATATAATGTAATGCTAAAAGCAGTTGAAATGAATGTAAAACAATGGAATTTACAGTATTGTATTCTAAAATCAAATCTAATTAGTAATTTAAATAATATATTAAAGTAATTTAGTGACAAGAATATAGTTAAAAAAGGAAAACATAATTTTATAAAATATACGAGCATAAAAAAATTATAAAATACATGTTTTGTATATATCTAGAAAAAACAGGGATATGTTTTTGTATTTATGGATAAAATGTATTTAAATTCATTATATGATACGTTAGATTATGTCAAATTATAAAACAGATTAAATATATGAAGCAAATTGAGATTTTTGTTATTATATTAAATGACATGTTAAAAATAATGAATGTGGCGATCAACAATAATTGCAAAAATAAAAAATAATTGTATTTATATAATTGATAAATATGAGAAAAATAAATTGAATACCATATTCAATTTATATAAAATTTACAAGCATATCTACCAGAATTAGGAAATTAGAAATATTAAATCAATAAAAATAAAGTTCGAATCATGATATCGACAACGTAGAATATACTACTTAAAAAAGCGATTATAGTATAAAAATACTGAAAAACAGAATGATCATTTAAGAAATATTAAATACATTGTCTTAATTACATAGTCTCTCTATTTGTGGGACTAATAAGTTCAAAAGGATAAAAAAGTCACCAGGAAAAAAATATATTACAAGATATGTTATCTCAAACAGAATCACTGAAATTCACAAAAATAGCAAGTAAAAAATGGCATTTTTGAGAAATTTCGAAATTTCATTGATGAGTAAAGAAATAGTGTTTTTCAGTAAAACAATTTGGAGGCAATGATCAGTAATTGTTGCTGTGGTCTTATGCAGCTAGGCTGTAAATATGAGATGCTCTGACTAATTCAATCGACACCTCGAAAATTCATTGATTGATCTAAAACTTTACTTTTTATTTTCCTTAAAGACATTTTTCAAAACTATTATATCAAAAGTAAAATAATACAATTCAATTTAAAGATTAAATTAGTTTAACATAAGCTTTGTTTCAAAGAGGAACATTGTTAAACAAAGAAAACTAAATTTAAATAGAAGTGATAGATGTTATTTCAGTGAAACATATGAATGTCAATTAAAACAAATAATGATTCCCAGTATGATTCAATATTTTTAAAATGATATTTCAATTAATCCATTTTAAAGATTTAATTTCTGATAATATTTAATTGAGGAAAATGAAAAGAGGCATTTTCTTATTAATAGAAACAAGACATCCTTGAACATTTATAGACAAAATTAATATCTCTTAAAATTAGCAACTTAATTATTTACAATAAATTAAAAAATAAAATAAAAAATCTATGTGGTTAAATTAAATTAAGGAATTCTTACTAAACTTTGCAATTAAAAAGTCTCTCTAGTCCTGTTAGCTGCCTCACCGTGATGAGGGGGTAACACTAGGTGGAATGGGCAAAGTACGACGGTAGCATAGTTCCTGGCAGGGTTACCCAAGCTGTGAAGGACATACCATTCCTAGCTAAAGCTAACAGACGTTCCTCGGAGAAAAATCTGACTTCTACCATGAGCTTGGTTTATGGTGCTCCTGGTCTTTGCCGACTGCAGAATGTTTAACTCTTTCCCTTTATTATGAGTGCAGTTCAACTTCGCCAGTGGTCACTTAAAGGGCCTCAAAGATGTACAGGTTCAAAAGACTTAGTCTGAGCACAAAATGTGAAGCTGAACAGGCATCGCCTGAACATATCTTAAGCTGCTTGAATTTTGACTTGGAAGAGGCTTTTTCAAAGCCCCTTCTGTTTTAGAATTTACCATCAGGGATTAGCAACAACATTAAAAGCCTAATTCTTTCTACAGTTTTCATGAATCATCAATATGACTCGTTTAAACGATTTTTCTCTACTTCATAGTTCATCTTAGCATCATCAACCGGACAGTTTTTGAAACTTTTTATGCATATGAATGTTTCCAATTTGAGTTTTTGCATCGGTGGCAAATGAAATCTGAGTGATCAGGAGGATGAAGTAAATTAGAATCGTGGTCTAAGCAAATAACATTTTATTTGCAGAGCGTGAATATTAATCTCACGAAAATTTTGATACCCCTTTTTTGGAGTGGTTGATAGCTCTCAAGGTAAGTTGCTGCCTAAGTTTGAACCTGTCAGTTAAACATTGATCTAAACTGCAACTCTTTTAAAACTGCATTTAATAGATTAGATCAGCTAAATATAAAAATTTGACGGAAATTTAACAATTATAATCAATACAAGAATTGAAAAATGATTTAAACATAATATATTCATTAAAGTAGAAAAAATATTTATTGATTAAAATTTATCAAAAAAGAAATTGAATATTCCTTTGAGTATCTAATATTATTATAACTTGCTCCAGAACAATTTAATAATTCATGGTGCATATGAAAAAAATTGCAAGAAACATTATAATAGAATTAAGTCTTAAGTAAAAAGTTATCAATTTAGATATACGTGGAAGAATTATGATGATTTTAACATTTCAGTATTTATTTATTCACACATTTTATTATACACTAATTTTTTAGTTTAATTTATTTAAGCATTATTTTATATTTTTAAAGAGAAATTCAAAAATAAAATTACTGGTTAATATTTTATTTCATATAAATTGGAATTAAATTTAAAATCAAGTTTAAATTTATAGCAAAAAATATGAGCTCAATAATGCAATGAAGTAACTGAGAAGTGAATAGTGATTCAAAGCAAAATCTTCACAGAAATAACATAATATTTTATATCCAAGCTATGAAAAATTCATTAAAACTGGTTTCTGAATAGTAAATGCGTGGAAAGTTTTATTTTTATCAAAATAATTAAAATAAAAAAATATACACATCATAGAAGCAGGATCATCAGGCTGTTGATAACTGTGTACAAAATTTTGATTAATGGTTTGAAGTGAATGTGAAAATGCACTTATCTTAATTGCACTGTTGCAGAAAAATGCCAATGAAACAAAAGTAATAAATGGTTTGATATTAATATGAAGATAGATACTTTTAAAATGGATTTCATAATTAGTTTTTTTCACAAATGTTTGTAGTATGATAATTATACTTTTCCTATGAGCATAATAATCCTTTTAAAATCTAAGTGAAGTTCAACTAATGATCAAAAATGTTTTCGATTTACATTTATTTTCCCTATTTTTAAACCATTATTTTTAATTCTTTTTAATATACCTATTTTTAAAAATTCTCAATAAAAGTATCTATATTGTATTATTTCATTGCATTTGCATTTTAAGAGTTATTATTTATTTTACAAATAATATGAATAAACATTGTTTTTTCTATAATTTAATCTTTGATTTATTAAATTTATTGTAAATATTATCTTTATTAATAGTTTCGTTTTGAATCTTTCCTTAATTATAAAGATTGTTTTTAAAATGTGTTTCATATTATAATTTCTGTAAGAAATACTCACTATGTAAATGCATAAAAATGTTAAACGTAAATAATTCTACATATGGCTAAATTCAAAGCTTTGTAAATGGAGAATTACAAGTGTGAATGGTATAAAAGTTGACAATGGCTTTCTTGAAGAAATGCAAGATTGAGTTATTGCTGGATTTCTCTCGGACTTAAATAAATAAAATATCTCTAATATTAAAAGAATGCACTCTGCTTCTTTATTTTAAAAACAAATGAATATGTTTAGCGTTTTAAAAATTTTGGATTCTTGTTCTTTCATTACTGTGCCAAAATAAATACCGTTGCCCAAAAATTGTCCTATTTGATATCATGATAACTAGAAAAGATTACTAGAAAGATAACTAGAAAGATTAATCGATTTTTCTTATCGTAAAATCTAAATTTTAAATTGAATTATTTGTTCATTTTCACATCAATTCTCATGTATTTAATACACTTTAATATATTAAGTAAGATAAAATTATAAAAAAATAGTTTTATATAAAGGATTAATTATTTACTCATAATCTATAACAGATCGCAATTTAATACCTATTTTTATCCAATTTATTACACATTTTTAATTGATTTAATACCTATTTTTAACTTTGTTTTTGCTTTTCAAATTAATCGACTTTTTGCTTAATTCTGAAATTTCTTAATTCAATTGATTGCTATTTGGAGCAGTTTGAACTTACTCTTAAAGTGTTTCGGCTTTGTTTCAATGTATAAAACTTTGTTCCCAATATTTCGCCATTATTCCTTTATCTAATTTTTATGCCAAAATTAAAATGTATTAATCAATCACTTATTGATTTAAAAGTTATTCTCATCTAGTTGTCTCATTTATATACTATAAGTAATAAGATATTTTATGATGGGAAATATAAAAAACTTATTTAAGTTAATAATGCATAACACATATCAAACATCATTGCTATCATTCTTTAAATTTTAGATTTAAAAAAATAAATATTTATTTATTTTTATTTAAAATTGCAAGAAATAGCATTTAAACCCTTAGTTTATGGGCTCTCCATTGCTTCTTGACAATGTTCTCATATTGAGAAAGCGTGGTACAAACATTTTAATAAATAACTATAAATCAATTAAATTTTCCAGATGAAAATATACTAGTATAAATTTAATTCCTATTTAGTACAAAGTATTCTTAAATCGCCTTTAGGTACTTTGGTAACATTAAACACATTATTATACTAGAAAAGTAAATTGTAAAATTTTTTCTCAATTTCTATATATAACAAAGAATACACATGATTTTTAACATGAGCTAACAATTTTAGAAAATTATACCATAGAAAAAAATCACTCTT
>JAJQOW010002240.1:0-21322 GCA_037975125.1 Latrodectus hesperus | reverse complement strand
TTGTTGTTACATATATATATATATATATATATATATATATATATATATATATATATATATATATATATATATATATATATATATATATATATATATATATATATATATATGTAGCGCCCTCTATCTGCAGCGCCACCCATGGCATCGTCAACGAGAAGGTCAGTCCCTCTCCAACAACCGACGGTATGAGACATGTCCATATGACTCTCATGTTTATTTTTTTCTTCAAATTTAAATGTTTTAATTGTTATTTAGTATTATTTGTAGTATCTGTGTGTATCTGTGTTGTGCTCAAATTGTACCTTAAATTGTAATAAAATATTTTGAGCTATTTAAGGAACCTATTTCTTTGTTCCTATTAAACCAGCTACATGCAACACGCTACAAAAAAATGGCAGCCCAACGTGAGACCCGAGTTCGAGTTTCTTTTTGCTCTTGAAAATTCTACCCAGAATTAGATTTTGTTGTTGGAGGGGAACTCAAAATTTTACAGGTTACCTCCTGATGTGAAGTGTTTTATGGATTCATTAGAAGTATAATCTCATCCGAGATCATTATTATTATTAGATTCCGAAGTGTAATCTCATCCGAGATTTTTCTTGTTCGTTTGAGGAGTTCAGCGATCTGAAAATTCCAGATAAGTTGCTTTTATACTGTACTAAGAATTAAAATTAAGTTATGTTTAAGCACAAAAATGTTAATGTTTAAGCACGTATGAATATAAAACTATATAAAAAGTTTCTTTATAAGTTGTGTTCCATAAGTGTTATTATTTTATGTTCTTGAATTTTGAACAATATTATTACTTGCGAGTATAATTATTTGTTTGATTTGGTAGATATGTTTCACATATGAATAATATTTTGTATTAGAGTATTGAATTAAAAGATATATTTATTTTATTATTATATTTGAAGTATTATAGTATGTGTACGTGAATTAATATCTCTGTTACTTCTGAATATTTTTATTTCTCATATATTATATTTCTTAATTCTGAATGGTTGAAAATATATTCTTTAAAGTGAGATAGTGTTTAAAATATAGTATCTAACAGAATTTAATTGTCTGATGACTGCATTTTTCATGCGATGATACTTTTGTTTTGATTTAAAACACGAAACAAGGCGCCGCAAACGACCGTTGTTATTGCTTTCATATACGCCTCACTGTCTAGCCTTTCAATATCTATGAATGCTATTTTTATTTATTTAATTTTTTTTCGTCATTCACTTTCTGTTTAGAATCTTTGTGTTTTATTTTTTTAGTAAGTGGTTTCATTGAATAAAGAATGAAAATATATTGTATTCCATGTATATATTTAAGGATATAAATTAAGATTACAACATTATTATTAATATTTTGGTAAAAGGTATCAGAATTGATATTCTAGAAAATTGAAGAACTTTTAAGTTATATAAAAAGTCAATAAAACATTTTGTTATTTTAATATAAAATATTCTTTGAATGCATATGATTAAGTTATCTCAATTAATATATTTTGAATTATTGAATGTGGTATTAAAGTATTGATAAAATATAATTTATAAACAAAGGTACATATTTAGTGATTATTGATAATTATAAAACGAAAGTAAAGAGTTATAAATGAAACGAAAATAAAATTCATGGTAGAATTGTGAAATGCTTTGTTTTGGTTTTGTTTGATTACAGTGAATATCATATGAATATTTCAGGTTTATTTACAATAATTTAAGAGTTCATTTTATTTGCAGTAAATATTTGGATAAATAATAATGGGTTATACTTTACTTATGTTTAGAGTTGAAATGTTTATATTTTCACATAATATTGTATTTAAGACTGATGGTGTTTAAATTTCGTTTTAACTAAAATAAATAAACACATATTTTAAAAAATCAGTATTTTAAATCAGTTGAAAATAACTTTAGAACTCTTAAAAATAAACTCATGCAAAAATGGCCTTCCTTGGGAAAGGGAAAAAAGAAGATTTGAGAAATCTCGCTATAGAAATGGGGCTAGGGGTAGCAGATGATCTAAAAGTAATTCAACTGAAAGATATTATAACCAAATCAAACGATTATGATGAAGAATTATTGAAAAATATGCTAACTAATATAATAGAAGAACGGCTTGAAAAAGAAAAACAAGCTGAATGCGAAAGAATTGCCAAAGAAAAAGAACTGTGCATTGAAAAAGAAAGAGCGTATGAATTGCAACGCTTAGAACTTCAAGTGGAAGCTCAGAAAGTACTTTCCTCCACTGCCACAGCTCCAGCCAGTGAAGCAGAGAAAACAAATTGGGATCTGAATCGTATTCTCCCAAAATTCAATCCTAATAAAGATGAAATAGGACTGTACCTGACAGTTTTTGAACGTCAATTAAAATTAGTGAATATTCCTGAAAGGAATTGGATGCCGTACTTGATAGGCTCATTGCCAGCCGAAATAAATCAATTAATTGCTAGAGAAAATGAAGAAGATGTTAACGACTACTCAAAGGCGAAAGAGATGCTCTTGAAGCGTTTTCGACTTACATCAGATAGGTTTCGGCAGATGTTCTCGCAACATAGAAAATGTGCAGAAGTAACATGGAAAGACTTCTATTTTGAAATTAAATCATATTTCGAGGGATGGGTAAAGGAGTTGAATATCATCACTTTTGAGAAATTGCAAGACTTAATTATAGCTGACCAGTTAAAGAAAAGAATACCTCCAGAGGTAAGAGAACATTTTGTTGATCAATGGTCAGAGCTGAATGATCCTTTAGAACTTGCAGAAAAGCTTGACAGTTATGAAAATGTAAGACTGGGAATGAAGAAAAATTCACCTATCTTTGCTAAGAAGCCAAATTTCAAAGACTATGTTAAATCTATTTCAGAAAGAAACTATAAGCCTCCTAACTCTAGGGAACATAACAAAATAAAATATTCTAACTATGAAAGTCCAAAATTTAGTAAAGACAAGCCAGAAAGAAAATTTTCGGTTCATTGCTATGGATGTGGTAATCCTGGTTTTATTCAGTCTAAGTGTCCAAAGTGCAACATATTAAAAGAAGAGGCTAAAACAGTTGTTAATGGTGTAAAATTGTATACCGCACAAGTTTCAGATTCATTGTCTAACTCAATTTTTTTAACTGTTTGTGGTGAAAAAGCAGCTTTTTGTGCCGACACAGGTGCATCAAATTCCATTGCGGGAGAGAGATTTTTTTGTTTATTGAAAGAGAAAGGTTTTAAATTTCAAAAGAATATTACAATGGTACTTGCTGATGGAAAAGAAAGAAATGTCCCAGCCTTGACAACAGTCGTGAATCTTAATGTAGAAGGAAAGAAAGTTCGTATGAAATTTATTGCGTTACCAAATGCTAAAGGTAATAGAACATTGCTTGGCACTGACTTTCTCCAGGCTGCTGGTATTGTGCTTAACATCCAGAATGGCACTTGGCATTTTAGTGAATATCCACACAGACATTATCCATTTTATCAGGAAACATCTGAAACCGTAAGTGCTGCAAAAGTAATAATGTCGCAAAAATTAACTTCGCCTGATATGTCTGCTGAAATTTCAGGAACCTCTAATTCTGTGCAATTGAGAAATGATGAAGGAAAACACTTGACAAGAGAACAACGTCATAAATTAAATTCATTGCTGGAAGAATTTGAAAATAACTTCAAACCAGGGGGAGAACCTACTCCTTTTATTGAACACAGAATACAGACTGGAAATAGCCTACCTGTTGCTGAACCTCCATATAGAATGACACCTGCAAAGAAAGAGTTGTTGAAGAAAGAGCTAGATTCCTTACTAACTGAAGGAATAATTGAGGAATGTGAATCTCCTTATGCAAGTCCTGTGGTATTAGTGCCTAAACCGAACGGTACCATCAGATTGTGTGTTGATTACCGTAAGTTAAACTCAACTACTATTCCGGATAACTATCCACTACCTAGAATGGATAATTTATTGACTGAAGCCAAGTCGACGAAATACATGTCTACGATAGACTTAAGATCTGGTTATCATCAGGTCAAAGTTCATGAATCGGACCAAGAGAAGACTGCATTCATCTGTCCATTTGGAACTTTTAAATTTTTACGTATGCCTTTTGGGTTGCGCAACGCACCCGCAACTTTTCAACGTCTCATTGATAAATTTAGATCTGGTCTCAAAGATGTTTTTGCATTGTCATACCTTGACGATATCATTATCTTATCAGAAACTTTTGATGAACATTTATCAGATTTACGAAAAGTGTTTGAAAGACTTTCTATATTTAAACTGAATGCTAACAGAAGCAAATGTCATTTTTCTTGTGACAGAGTGAAGTATTTAGGTCATTGGATAACTGAAAAAGGTGTGGAAGTGGATGCTGACAAAGTATCTTCTATTCAAAAAATTCCAACACCAAAATGTGCTAAAGAAGTTCAGTCCTTCCTACAGACTTGTTCCTGGTTTCGGAGATATGTTCCCCATTTTTCTGAAGTTGCTAGACCCCTTAGTGACTTAACAAAAAAGAATAAACAATGGACATGGGGTGATACCGAACAGAAAGCATTTGATGAGTTAAAAAGACGGCTGATTTCACCACCTGTGTTGTCTCAGCCAGATGGATCTAAACCATTCCTCAAAAGAACTGATGCTAGTAATTACGCTCTAGGAGCAGTCCTTATCCAAGGAGAAAGGCCGGAAGAACATGTGATTGAGTATGCCAGTCGATTGCTCAGTTCAGCAGAAAGAAATTATTCAACTACTGAAAGAGAAGCATTAGCTGTGGTATGGGCACTTGAAAAGTTCCGTGGCTATGTGGAAAATCAAGAAATTATTATTGCATCTGATCACCAACCCTTGAAGTGGCTTATGAGTATTAAATCGCCATCCGGACGCTTAGCTCGATGGGCTCTTCAAATCCAGTCATATCATCCGAAAATTCTTTACACTCCAGGAAAATCTAATGTAATTGCAGATCTTCTGTCCAGACCAGTTGATAAAGCGGACAAATTTGTTTGTAACTTGAACACTATTTCCATAGATTTGCCATCCAGGAAATCTAAAGATATTCGTGAAGAACAATTGAAGGATGAGGATGTAAGAAAGATAATAGACTGCTTTGAAAGCGGACGGAAAGATGAAAACTATGTAAATTGGACTAGTAGAGGGTATCTGATGAATCAGGGAATACTGTATCGATATTCGCCTGAAACAGAGTCAGAAGAAGCACAGTTAGTTGTCCCTTGTCACGAGCGAGAACGTGTCCTACAGCAATATCATGATACTCCCACTGCAGGACATTGTGGAGCTGAGAATACGTATCATAAAATTGCTTCTAGGTATTTCTTTCCTGGCATGAGAAAGTTTATCGCCGAATACGTGAAAGATTGTGCTGAATGTAATCGGTACAAATCTAACAACCAGAAACCTGCTGGATTACTCAGAACGCCTATTTACTCACAAATATTTGAGACGCTGGCAATTGACTTGTTTGGCCCTCTCCCAGAGACCCCAACTGGAAAAAATGGATTTTTCTTGTTGAAGATACAAGTACACGATGGGTCGAACTTTTTGCCCTAAAAGATGCTACAGCTATCAATTGCTCTAAAATATTGATAGAAGAAGTCTTCTTACGCTATGGCCTACCTAGAAGGGTAATCAGTGACAATGGCGTACAGTTCGTCAGTGCTGTTATGCAACAAACTTGTAAAATCCTGGGTATTAAGCAAGATCTTATACCGTTATACCATCCTCAAGCAAACCCTGCGGAACGAAAAAATCGAGACCTAAAACCCAAATTAGCAATTCTAGTTGGTGATTCACATGATACTTGGGAGGACAAACTACCCATGATACGTTTTGCTTTAAACACTGCAAAATGTGATTCTACAGGTCATACGGCAGCTTACCTTCAGTTCGGAAGAGAGCTTCGAACCACAGATGATGTCAAGCATGATATAAGAGCTGTCATTGATAACGATAACTTCGTCGCAGAGATAACACCTAACTTGAAAGAATTTGCACGTCTTACACCATTAATTAGAGAACGTGTAGAACAAAAACAAGATGCAAGAAAGGAGTACTTCGACAAGAAGCATAGACCCGCTTATTATCAACCAGGTGATAAAGTTTGGATCACTTTACATCCTATAAGCAAGTCTAAGACCAAAACAAGTAAAAAGTTCATGCCCAAACGTGAAGGACCTTATATTATCCTAACAAATAGATCACCAAATACATATGATGTTGCAGACCCTGCTGCCCCTGATCAAGTACTCGGTACTTATCATACCAGTATGTTGATGCCTTATCAACAATCATCTAGAGATAACGGTCCCGTTTTCCCTTTGAAAAGTAGAGGAAGACCACGTCGACACCCTCAGCAGCTTCCTAATCTCAATCCTGTCTCCTTGCCGGGACGTCGGCGGAGCCAGAGGGGGAGTTTGTAGCGCCCTCTATCTGCAGCGCCACCCATGGCATCGTCAACGAGAAGGTCAGTCCCTCTCCAACAACCGACGGTATGAGACATGTCCATATGACTCTCATGTTTATTTTTTTTCTTCAAATTTAAATGTTTTAATTGTTATTTAGTATTATTTGTAGTATCTGTGTGTATCTGTGTTGTGCTCAAATTGTACCTTAAATTGTAATAAAATATTTTGAGCTATTTAAGGAACCTATTTCTTTGTTCCTATTAAACCAGCTACATGCAACACGCTACATATATATATATATACTTACGTTTAAGTATAAGTTAGATAAAACAGTTGTAACATGTTTTAAAGTTAATTTACAATTTACCTTCATGAATCGAATAGTTCATATAATTAAACATGAGTTTATTGATAAGAAAAAAATAGCATTTGTTTTATAAATATATATTTTTTATTGAATATATGTACTATTTTACTTCATTTTATATTTTTGTATTGCTGTCTTCCATACAGAGCACAATTTTCCAAAGTGAAATATTTAAATGAGGGAAAATCAAAACCTTTTACTATAAAAATAACCTTCATCACTAAAAATAATTTGAAATAAATTTTTCATAAAGCTTCTAAATGACATAATATATGCTTAAATTTAAGTAACTTTATCAAACTTATGGCAGTGGATGCAAAAGTTTGAAGCTACTTTACCACTAACGCTAAGTCAAAAAGTAACATTTTAATATGAAAGAAATTATAAATTTATATATTTAGCTAATCTTATAGCTATGTGTTTGAATGACGATACTTACATAAATGAGGGACCAAATATTATCTAGTTAAAACAACATAAAAGCAATTTACTTAACATTGTTTGTTTGAATTGTCTGCAACCAAAAAATATTTTATTATAATCAATTAACATCCGCGAATTGTTTGCATACAAAAATATAAGGTATAATAAATATTAACCACTCTCTCTTATTATGAATTAATGAAAATTTCATTTTTATACTCGTCTCGATTTTTATTTAAATTTTTTCTAATAATATTTGTACTTTTAAAACTTGCCGCATTCTCATTCCGTTCTTGAACACCAAATAAATCAATCATACAAAGTTATCCGCAGAAATGTGAAAATTCTGCTATAAGACGAAATAACTAACGAAATAATTAGAGATAAAGTTTGAAAATTACTGGTCTTACTTTCTTTTTTAGATCTGACTGCAATTTTTATTTCTATAACATTTAATCCATCATAATCTTGAAATTTCTTACTTATTCATTCAGATCATTATTTGTTCAGTTATCACTCGATCAATTCATGGCTTATTAGTATCATAAGCTCCTCGAATTAATGAAACTCAATTATTGGTATACCATTTTCCTGATAGGGTGTATATGTCATTTAAGAAAACCAGTGATTTAAGTGGAACTTATGCTTAATTCTTGGTGTATCAATTGTTGGCCTAAAATGGGTGTATCACAGTCATTTAAGAAAAGCAATAATTCTAGCTGAGTATGGTAAAAATACATTGTGTGATTATTGCTGAGTATGGTATTTAAGAAAAGCAATAATTCTAGCTGATTCTAGCAACTTGTATAACAGTAATAATTTTACTTAACTTAAAAATGTTACACGAGACATGCATCGTGAAAATGCTAATTTATCAAAATAATAAATGGAATATCTATTTTACGGGATATATCTCAGTTTTTAAATGATAAACCAATGCCACGTTCATAGAAACATATTTGAATGTGTGTGTGATTCAAATAGACTATACTGTTCTATAAATTGAGTGTATAAACACTGAAAAGCTGAAAGAGTACATCAGTATCATTAAATACTTCTAATTGAAATCTATTGCAAAAGAACACGATAGATATAGTAAAATGATTCAGAGAGTCTTGTTCTGAAACCAGTTGATCACGATGGGGCAAACCATTGTGTGTTACACAAGAAGTTAAACTATTTATAATCAAAGAGCATACATCATCATCAATCCAAAGCTCATTCCAAAAAAATCGAGAATAATGTATAAAAATTAAAAAAAAATTGCATATGATTGTTCTTGAAATCGTTCATTGTTTTTATGAAGCGGGAAAGCAATCATTAATTCTAGAAAATTACACAAATAAAAAATTCATAGTGAATCAGTTACCAAATCTTGAAAATGATTTCATCATGGTATTAACAAAATTGATTTAGGAAAGTTATGAAAATTTTGTATCGATAAGCTAGACGAAGCACATAAAATAATTCACATCACTATATGCTCAATTTAGTATCCTGAAATGTTTTTTTACAACCCAAACCGTTTTCAACTTAAGTTTTAGAGATTAACTACTATTTATCTAAATAAATAATATTTACTTAAATTACCATGCATTGTTGAAAATTAAACAGATTTTTATTTCAAAAAATATGTAAAAAGAAAGAAAGTATTAGTCCCCATTATGAAAGAAATCAATAATTTAATACTATATTGAAATTTTAAAAAAATCTATGGGTCATTTTGACAATATGTGACAGTGTTATAACATTTGACAACTATACAAAAAAATTGAGAATATAATTGTGATGAAAATAATATCAGTTATAACGTTTTCTACTATAAACACTACTATAAACAAAACTGCAATTTCGCTTCTTAAAACAAATATGGACTTTAAAATTCACAATGAAGAAATACAGAAAAGTTGTAAATAACCTAAGGCTAGTAAATCTTTTAAATTCATTTGTGAATGAAAAACAAGAAGTTGTATCTTAAATAATGTACTGTTTATTTTCAAAACTATGCACGTGTAAAATGAAATATTATTGTTATTTTTCTTAAATGTAATTTTATGTTGAATTTTCTAGTAAAAAAATTCTGATTCAGCATTTCGTAAAATGCTCTAATATTTCCTTATTACTCTTTTAAGGTCAATTAATGTTATAGAATTAATTAATCTTATATATAAAGATTTATTGTTGAAGCAAATTTTCACGGTATCTTATTTATTCTTTATTTATAAGATAAAATTAATCTTATCGATAAAGATAAAATATATGAAATTCTCTTTTCTCATTTGTTTTACATTTCTTTAAATATAAACTGTATTAAAATTTTTATTTATGCAAAATACTGAAATTAATATTGTAATTTGGTTTTACTGATAATTACTATAAACAGTAAAATGAAACCTATGCTGAATAGCTTATATTTTCTCATAAAAAACTAAACAATTTCTTATCTTTTAAGCGCATTTTCTGATTACTAGATTTACAATTTCTACAACCGAAAGACCACTAATAGCAAATCAGAAAATTTGCAAATCTTAAAAGGACAGTGCTTGGTTATAATTTACTGGCACTATACTTATTCACAATTTTTACAGAATAATGCTGTTTATTTGATATTATTGAGAATGATTAAATTTTGTAATTCATGTTATAAGAGAAAAATAATCCTATTATTCTACCACTTAGTCTTATTAGGAAATACAGCATTGACAATTCATTACAAAATGTTTAAATTAATTCACATTTTCAAATTTATTAATGATCCTTAGTGGAAAATCAAATGTAGCTAAACCTTCCGTTCTTTTGCTTTCTGTAAAAACAGTCTTGTATCGCATGTTTTATTTATGTGCCATACGAAATAATATCTGAGAAGTCTTCAAATAATCGTTTTGCCTAATGTATATAGTAACAATACAATATCTATTTTTAACATTTCATCATTTGAACCAAAAAACAGGCGTTGAATTCATAATATTTCTATTGTTTTATTAATTTATCATTATTGTTGCTGATTTAGTTTGATCGTGATTCTAAAGCTTAAATTTAAATTTTAAATTATCGGAAACGGAATTGCAGATACCAAAGGCTGTTTAGATACCAAAGGCTTCTTTTGTCAAGTATGTATACTAAAATCTTGGGTTACACAAACGTTTGGGAAATAATGCCTTGTAACATAATATACAACTCTTTATCTATAAAATGGTTTTATAGTAAATATTTTCCTTTTCTTCAAAAGTCGAAAGAGTATTTTATTTACTATTATCTTAATATTTTAAAACCAAAATTAATGCACAATATTCCTTAAAAATAAACTGCCATATTATGAATGATTGCAAAGTTGTGTGCATTGTGCAACTAATTTAATATTTTTTTATTTCATGAATAATTTAAAATTACGTTAGTAAATTAGATTCATTAAATTTCAAAATTACTTTATTGCTTTAAATACTTCATAATGACTAAATTAAAATCAAAAGGGAATTATAATAATTTGATTTGAGACGCAGAATATACAGGAGTAGTTTATTTAGCTTTAGATATTTCCAACATAAGCAAATAATATTTTGAATTATGTGAAAATTCTTGGAAGACATGATAGTATTTGAATTTTAATTGTGACCATAATAAAAGGAAAATAAATTTGTATTTATTTAGAATTCATATCATGAATAGTTAATATTTTTCAAAAACATTCTATTATTTATCAAAAAATATTTATAAACGCAAAGATTGTTACAGTTAATTAAAGTATTTTAAATTTATAAATGCGAGATTTTAAATTAATTTCAAAGTTAGTAATGATTTTCATTTATTTTAAATTATTAATGACAAAATTAAAAGAAATTATTGGACTACTGCATGGAAATTTTATTTTTATTTAGCTATATTTTGCATGAAATTCAAATAATTTAATAAACTAAATCAAGATCACTTCATATTTAATTTTTATCATAAAATTAGGGTAATAATTATTAGACAAACCAGAACTCTAATACAGTTTTAATTGATGGCTTAAATTTAAGCCTCGTAAGTCTTTTCTTTATTCATTTTTATATTTACAAAATTAAATATTTAGTTTCAAACATTACGGGAATAATTATCCAATTAGGATTGAATTTAATTTTCTGTTAAACATTCTATAAGATTTTTTTTTTAATTTCTGGGAAAATAAACACATATGTTTTATATATAAAAGTTTTGGTTATAAATAATAGCAGTTGTTATAAAAAAAATGTCTAATCTGAATATAGCCTATCAAGCAAAAGAATAAGTATCTGGGTTTTTTTCTCTTTAAAATCTGAAAGCAAATTTTCGTACTAGAATGTATTTAATAAAGGGAATTATCTCAAAACATTTATAGAATTTTCTTCTCCTGAGTGGTATTTCAGGAGAAAAATTTGTTATAGTTTTGAACAAAAGCAGGAGTTTATAAAATCTTACCCAATTGAGGAATTTTTATCATTACATGCCAAAATATGCTTTTAATATAATTCCAAATAACTTAGCTGATTTTAAGAAATTTAGATTAATGTATTGTTAATAATTTTTCAAAAGAGTTTAAATAAATGTTGGTGAATGAACTAGTTGGAGTTTTATCAAAAATTAAAATATTTTTAAAGAAATTTTAAATATTTATGGAAATATATAATTATACTGTAAGCAGTCTATTGCAGTCATTGAATATATTCTGGTTGTATAAAAATGTTAGATTTTTTAAATTGTAAATAATAGTTCTTCCTTATTGTTTCAATGCTGCTTTGTTAGAAAATTTTAGAATAGTTAAAAATAAGAAAAGAAAAAATTACATGTTTTCAATGGCTTATATCTTTTTTTAATATAAAATTCTACACAACTGCACTAGAATATCAACCCCGAAGGATAGTGTGCCCAAGGAAGACTACCAACAAGATGTCTCTTTGGTACTGAAAATTACTTCAAATACTGAAAGTTAGGAACTGGCAAAGTGTCGCTCCGGACAGACTGGACTGGAAAAAACTATATATATATCTATATATATCTATATATATATATATATATATATATATATATATATATCTATATATCTATATATCTATATATATATATATATATATATATATATATATATATATATATATATATATATATATATATATATATATATATATATATATATATATATATATATATATATATATATATATATATATATATATGCTTCAGCCCTTGTGTCTGACTTTAAAAATATGCACATAAACTATATTAATGCCAACAAGAATAAAGAATTTAACACACATATTTTTTCTAGTGTTTCTGTTAGAATAAAATAGCACAAAATTTCAATAATGTACCTTAAACTTTAATTTAGACACTGTTATAGGTGAGATTATATAAACTCAATTTTTGACTGGACATAGTAATTTTAAAAGTTATTTAGTCTGTTTTCCTCCGTCTAGCAATGATAAATGTAAATGCGTGTCTTACTTTGAAAATCTTCAAGATTTGCTTCTTGATTGTCAAAATTATTCGGAAAAATAGAAATTTTTCAGAAAGAAAATTAAAGCAAATATCCATATAATGGATTTTTATTTTTATGGACTTAGTTAAATAAGAAGGATCATTGTTGTCTCTTAAATATAATAAATTGTCTCAAATAGTCTATCAGATACATTAATTTTTTATTTATATTTTCTTTATTTATGCGTATCATCTTCTGAAGCTGTTTCCTGACTGTGCATTACTTAGATTTCTTATAATTTGCTGTGATAAGATATGCAAATCATTAGCATTGCAGTTCTTAGTTATATCACAAGAGGTTATAGTTGCAACATGCTAGCGTTAATATAAAGTGAGAAGAGATTGCTTCTGTGATAATAATTTGTTCGTATTTTTTCTTCCTTTTTTGTGTAAGCTGATTAGAATGATCCCATTAAAATTCCGCGTCCAACAGAAGAAGAATAGTATCCTTTTGGAATTGCGAATCACCTTTCAGAGAAATCGGGGATTATGGTGTCTTTAATCGCAAGAGGGATTAGAGGGATCGGAGGGACCGATCGCACGTTCATTGTTGCACTATTGCACTTGATGTATATTATGCGCATAACAATTAAGGATATTTCAAAATTATCACGAATTATAGCACAAAACTTTAGACTGTTATGCATCATTCCGTGTGTGCTCCTACCATTGCAGCTGAGTGACATGTTTGTAAAGCATCTATTGCTTCATGTACTCTGAAAATCAATGGCAGTTGTGACACCAACAGAGCGTTGAATGACAAACACGGTCAAAGGAGTGTGATGACATTGTCTTTATCGACTTATCCTTCTTCTGTTTGCAACACTACGACAGTCTCATTTGAGTTTGAAGACCTCATGTTGAGAAACAGCTGAAATTTTGCATTATGCATCTTCAATCTTGTCCTGCACCCGATATCATTGTTTGGGGTGGTATTAGACTTCACTCCAACCTCCATCTCATGCGCATTGCCAATGCACTAAATATCCAGTGCTGCATCTCTGAATTGATAGAGACAGTCGTCCTCTCATATCTGCTGAGCTTGCAATCAGCATGTTCTTTTTTACCAATCAGATTGGGCCAACAATCTACATTCGTTGGAAATCGTAATTAACTTAAAGTGATTTTTTAAAAAAAATCTTATTAGTTTAATAATGAATTTACTAACTTAGTATTATGACTCTTTATTTGAGAATAAATATAAAAATCCTATTTTAAAATAAATACCATTTTAAATAAGATTGCCATATTAATACCAAAATATTTCAGCAATTTTAAATTTAAGGAAATGTTATTTCTCGATTATGTGATAATAATATATACAAACGATAAAAATTGAAATCAAGAATTTATGAGCCAAAAGTCATGAAAGACAATTTTTGAAAGAAATTTGAAACTTTAATTTATTTTAATTTATTAATAGCCAAAACAAAAGTTAAAATTTCTGTAATTAAGATTTTGCTAAAATGAAGCAATGTGTGAAGGATGAGTTTTTTTCTTCTTTATAACACATTATTTTTTCGATATTATAAATAGTCATTTATTGAATATTTATACTTGAATATTTTTCTTAATTTATTTTTACTATTAGATTATTTTTCCTAGTAAGTAACTTAGGCAATATTTACTTTTAAAAACTGTTTTAAAAAGAATGAACAAAAAATGATTATATCTGTGTAAAGACGTGCAGAGTATAAATGCAGTAGAATTAGATAGACCTATGCAGAAATGATTCTTCAAAAAGAAATCTAACAAGCACATCTTATGCAAAGAAATAACATTGATTAAAAATTTTAAAATTATAAGAAACGAGACAAACTATATGACAATAACGACCAACTCAGCCGTTTAACTACCACGCATTCTTCTCTGAAACATACTGGTGTGTGCACCCTATATATTTATATTTTATACTTGGTCATGGTTACCGTTAAATTCAGTAATTATTATTAAAAATATATAATATCCTTAAGAGAATATAAGCGAAGTTTTATTTAATTTCCAACAGATTCAAATGGTAATTAATTATAGTTAGACTCCACAATAGATTTGAATTTTATATTCAAGAAATATTTAAGCTCACTCACAATGAATTGCCAAAAACAGCTCAAAATCCATTATATTGTGTGTCTGTTTTAAACACAATACAATGGGGAAGTAATAAACACAAAATATGTTCTCTGTTATTTATCCCAAGAATAAAAGCTTCAGAACTTTTCCCTGCCATAGGGGCTGCATCAAAATGAATATAATTTTTGCGCACTTTTTTCTTAGTACAAAAAGTAATTTAATGTCCTAATAGTATTTTCATTCTATGAGGAAAAAATAAAGGTTTTTAAAGCTAGATGTTTTCATTTGCAACACTGGCATGTATGCTATACAATAGCGTTAAAGAAAGAATGCAGAAAAGTTAATTAAGTTTTTCATATCATTTAATTCAACGGAGGATAATGTAAACAAGGCAGTGAGTGTTTCTGGTACATTTAAAAGAATTACAAAATGTAATGAGTATTTTCACACATATTATTTTTATTAATAAATGTATTATTTTTATTAATAAATGCCCTACGACATTTATTAATAGAAATAATAATGTAAATTCTCCTACGTTTTAATACTTTTTAATGAGAAATAAAATTGTATAAGTATTCAATAAAAGTAATGTGTATGTAGTTAATTTTACTGAGTTTATTTTAAATAATCAATTTTCTTAGAGATTACAACAGGAATAAATTGTGTATTACAACAAAGACAACTTTTATCCTGTAAATTAAATATTTTATATATGTAATTTATAAGTGTTAGACAATGCCAAAGACAAAAGTTAAAAAAATATATTGTTATATGCTATATTTTCAATAAAATGGTAAATAATATTAGTTTTCATAGCAATTTGACTTAAAATATACGTTGTATATATTTTACAGAATTATGGAATTACCTCTATATAATTCCACATGCATTATTAATTTTTCAATAAAACCAATTAATAAGCTTTAATAAAATCAACATACGTAAATTTCGCTTTAATTTGGAAAGAAAGTTTACCTTTTATACGTCTAAACCAAATTGTGAAATAAAAGATAAATTTTATATTACTCTGTTTTTCAGAAACTTGTATAAAATTTTGATACGATTAATTCGCAGCTTTTCGTTCAAGTACTATTTTCTGAAAATATTTATAATTTCTTTGAATTTTATCTACTTTGTAACTACTGCTTTTGAATATGCTACGTCTTAATTAATTTTTAAACTTTACTTTAGCTAAAATTTAGGACCTCAATTTATCGTAAGCGTATTTTTGTCAGTTTCTTTTGAGCGCTCTTGAGCATTCAATTGTTCTTATTTAGATTTTGAGTAAAAAATATGAAAAAATAATACTTAAAGCGTAAGAGGGCTAATATGTATTTTAATAAAACATTCAACTAAAAATAAGATCAAATATAAAAAGGAATTCTAAATTGTTTTTATAAATTAAGAGGGATAGTAGTGCCCATCCAGGAAAGCAATAGTTGCATTAGAGCTTAGGGTAGCATTTCACTCTGAGAGGCAGAAAAGAGGAATTCCTACCTGGCAATGCTTGCCCAACACTTACAATAGCGTTGGGTAAACGAATTAATAATACCAAAAGTTTTACAATAATATTTATTGCTTTTGTGAAAATCTCAAAGGAATTACCCTAAATTCCGTCCATGTGTGTCGTTGCACAGTTGATACCGGCTAAAGAACGACTGGCACATCCTCTCGAAGATTCCTGGTGCCGTATTAATTTTGTTCCCGGCAACAACGATTCTAGCTACGATGTTTTCATTTGAGTTCACAGGTGTCTCCTACACATAATATTTCAAGGCATCATTTTGCTCAGAAGAAAAAAATCCTGTGGATTGAGGTCCGGTGATCGAGAAGGCCAAGCCACAGGTCCTCCTCGCTATGTGCAATCTATCGTGCTGGATATGTAGCATTCAAATGTTATAAACCGTGATGGAAAAATGTGCTTTGCCTCCATCGTACATCAATCACATATCTCTCAGAATGGAGAGAGGAACAGCCTGCAATAAGTTGGGAAGCACTTGTTCCAAGAAGGTACGGTATGTTGAGCCGGTAAAACAATCTGGCATGATGTAAGGGCCTACCAGGTAATCACCAAGGATACCTGCCCAGATGTTCATGGAATATTTCTGCGGGTGTCTACGAGGGGTTGCACAGTGGACACTCTTCTCAGACCAAATGTGTTGATTATGTTTTTAAAGGACAACGTCTATTCTAATTGGCTTTCTCCATTAACAAATAATAGCAAAATGCTACTTCTTCTCTGTGGAAATTGTGGCATACGGTAAGTTCATGACTGATATTTGATGCACTTCTACTTTCTTCTTTTTCCGCCTCTCAGAGTGGAATGCGACCCCATGTTCTTGTGTAAATATTGCTTGTATGGATGGGTACCATCACCCATTTAAATTTGTAAAAACAATTTAGAATCACTACGTAAATCGAGACCACTATTCGAATAAGGAAAGTAGTACTCTGCACTGTATGAAAAGTAGGACTGAAAGGTTGTTGAAAATGATGTTCTTTGTCAATATTTATATAGCTGTTTAATATTTCCCAGTTGTCTAAATTAGTCAATCTATATTCTGTTTTATTTCTGATCGTAATAATTTGAGATAAAATTTTTTTTATATTTCTTCTCTAATTAAAATAAACGCTTTATCTCAACAAAAATTATCCTGAAACACACACACACACACATACATACATACATACATATATATATATATATATATATATATATATATATATATATATATATATATATATATATATATATATATATATATATATATATATATATATATCTCACTTATCACTCACCGTGGTAGAAAAATCTTAGAGTAATATATGAATAAGAGCCATTGTTAAACATTACGAGATTAATAATGCTTTTCTTCCATCTATATGTCATGTCTGTCGAAATCGGTATTAGGAATTTTTCTCTATTTCTTCTCTTGTGAGGGAGGGATATTAAAATATGGTACAGAGATGTTCCAATGTCCAAGTTTTGGGGAAGGGGGTTATAAAATAACCTGCAATTCTATTAAACTGTTAAGCACTTCTTTTGACGGTGTCAAAACATAGATAAATTACACCAGTGATTGTAATTGTGGTTTACATGAGGCTTGAAAAAAGGTTTAATCACGGAGTTAAAATGAAAAATATATACACTTTATTTCGAAAATTATTAAATAAATAGTGTCTGAGAAAAGCTAGTATTGAAAATTATTCATTTCATATAAAAATCAACCATACAATTTTGGCTGTAATTTCAATCCTTATATTTATTTTTTCCCATAAGAATATAAAGATTCAAGATATATGTTTTAAAAACAGGGGAATTTTACTAAGCATTTTAGGAAATTTAAATCAAAATCGTCTCACTAAAAATTTTATAAGGTATAATATTATTTATATAATATTTCTCAATGTTTAATGTGTTAATATATTTCCTATGAAATGAAATTTTCTTTGACTAAAATTTAAATTTATTATTAGGTGAATAAATGAAATTTCTTGAAACTTAGAACCAAATAGTATATTTCTTTTATTTTAACGTTTAAAAGTCAAATGAAGTCAAATTTAAAAATATTTAAATGAATGCTACTGTAATATACACGCATGAGAGTATGCATGTGAGCTTTAATTTATCAAGCGAATTTATTATTTGAACCTTTAACTATTACGGCGTTGAAGTAAACTATTAATAATTATATTTATAGATATGATTTTTTATAAAAAAATTTAACTGTACAATTTTTTTGGTTATATGAACATTATTAAAATGATAGTTTTTATAATTTTCTTTATGAGCATAAATATTAACATATTTTGGTGCATTAAATCATTATATATTTAAACAAAACTTAAAATTAACTTGTCGAAAGAATTATTTAAGAAATACTTATTTTTCTATGTAGATATATTTTTAAGAATTAATATTTTGATATTTTTATTTGTTTTATTTAAAAATGTAAAAAAATTATGATAAATGTTTCGTATATCTTACTTTTAAAGGCAAGTGGTTGTACTATTAATGTGTTTCAAAATATGTTTATTAACGATCCTGACTATTATTTAAGCAAATCAGTACATATTTCTTTTATTTAGATAACATCGTAATATATTGTTTCAAAATAGAACAATATTTAAACACAAACACAATAATTATTATATCAGTATACATACACAATATATTTCTGCACTTTTAATTATATATTATGAATGAATCAGCACAAATTATTTATTTAAATTTTGTTTTCTTCATAAAAGTCTTAACGATAATCTCTTTAGTTAATTACAAATTATCTTGATTATATGATCTTTATTGCATTATTAATTTATTTCCAGATATATCTTGATTTCAATCTTAAAATTTCGGAAAATCTGAAAATTAAAAAAAATTATATTGAATCTTTGTTCAACTGACTAAATATCTGTGTGGTGACTTGCTTTAAAATATAAAAGTTTGTATATGAAAGATATTTACAGCAATGTAAGAATGTATAAGGTAAAAAATAACTTTCATTGTATATTACAGCAAAATATCAACAAATATTTTACCTAACAGCTAAGCTTTCCTTTGTTTTTATGAAGAGAAATATAGAATGCAGTTTTTAAAGTCTATTTATTGAAACGTTTTATTGAGTACAATATTTTTTTAAAAAAAAAGCTGTGATTTATTAGACTTATAAATCGAGTGAAATATTTTTCACTATAGTTAAAATAATTTTGATTTTGACAATTGTAATGAAACATACAAACGAATCCTGCACGTTTATAAATAACATTTCGTAATTTCTTGTATAATATGAGTTGAAGATTGACTTTAAGAGTTTCCTTTAGTGATTACTGGCACAGATAGGCAGAAGTTATATTATGTCAACTTGATTTATAGAATATAAAGATAGATGGATAAATCTATCATTATATTTGCAACTCACATTTGCCTATGAAATATTCTGTCTGTTGACAAATAACTTTATTTAGTACCTTGAACAAGACACTTGTATCAGTAAATAGACATGGCATGCATTCAATTATTGTGATTATGTATGCCTGAGACAATAAGTTATACAATTACAGTAGTAAATAGGAAATTCGAGTATGGACAGTTTCTAACTAAAAACAGAATTGGAGATTTTGTGCAGTCTTTGGCTCTAGTTATATTTTGTTTTTAATTCTAAAATTAATTTAAAAAGTAAAAAATACAATTAATGCCAAAAATATTTTGAAATGCATTATGCACAGTCTAGTCTCATTAATCTGACAACATGTTAAAAGTCAGAATAACCCCTTTTCGCAGAGAGGACTGCTGCCAGACGTAAAAGAAGAGAGTTTTAAGTCATGATATGTTGAGTCATGCCGACTCCAGATACGTAAGATTACGCGTTTAAGGATTCGAATGATCCGCGAATAGCTCGATCGAGAAAATCACACAGATTTTCAATGCGATTTATGTCAGGTGGGTTTAGCTGCCAGGACATAACGGTAAATCTATTTGAAATTGCGGGAATCAACAGCTTTCATGCAGCTGGATTATTTTATCATGCCGTAGCCGCTTCTGTGCAGCGCAACCTCAGCACAGTAATACGTGTTTGGAAGAAGTGGATGGTCGAGTATCAGACAACTCGGAAATCCGGGAGTTGACTTCGAAATGTGAAGTCAGTGTGCGATAATAGACACCTGGTCTGCATGGCGTTGACGGACCATACAGCTTCTTCTAGATAACTGGCAGCACAGTAGTCAATAGCTAAAGGGGTTTCTTTGCGTGTTTCATCAATTAATAAACGTCTGCTGCAGCGTGAGCTGCATGCAAGACTCCTTTATACAGGATACCCCCGTTCTAAACCATCGCCGCCTGCAGCTACAATGGGCCAATAAGCATAGAGACTCGTGTGTTGATTGGTAGCATGTTGTGTGTTCTGACGAATTCCTCTTTAATTTGTGATACCATGATCTCCGCATTTGTGTCAGATGTTATGCCGGTGAACACCACATAATGGTGTGCATTATCCAACTCCACAGTGGACAAGCACCTGGAGTCATAGTCTGGGGTGCCATTGCATATCATGGACGACTTCGGTTGCTATGAATTGTGGGTAATCTGAGTAGCAAGCGGTGCATCAGTGAAGTTCTACAGCCCTAACCTTCGTTCAAGGTATGCCAGGCACTGTATTTAAACAGGACAATGTCCACCACATATTGCTAGAACTATTCAATCCTTCTTTGCATCACGGCAGGCACAGCTTCTTCCTTGGCCCGCGTATTCTCCGGATATGTCGCTGATTGAACATGTGTGAGATTTTGTTAATCGGCATCACGTTCGTGATCCTCGTCCTGTTCCTCCTACTGAGGAATTCTACGAACGCATAAAACAATATGGAACATTCCTCAGGTAGACATTTGAAATAATTTGGACTCCGTGCCACGTCGTGTAGCAGCACTTTTTGCAGCACGTGGTGGCTATACAAAATACTGATATCGATATCTTGTTATTGTTTATTTGCTTTGAAAGTTAAATAAATTATTTGTACCACTACCAGTCAATTGTGTGTAGCAATTAATTATGAGGATTGATATTACGT
>JAJQOW010002239.1:0-21349 GCA_037975125.1 Latrodectus hesperus | reverse complement strand
AAATTTGATTCCTGCTTAAAGCATCGACATGTCGCCTACTAGAACCTTTTCTGTGTTCCATTGTGTAATCAAAATCACTTAGTATTAGAACCCACCTAGCAATTTTTATGCATAAATCCTTTTTGTTCATTGTCATAGCAAAAGCATTACAGTCAGTAACTATTTTAGGAGGAATTCCCAACACATATACCCTAAATTTTTTAAAGCTTCTATGACAGCTATAACTTCTAATTCGTAACTAGAATATTTTCGATCAGCTTCTGTTGTGTTTTCTTACTCATGTAGTAGACAGGGTGGAACTGATTATCTACTAGAGACTTTTGAATAAGAATGACACCATAACCATCAATGCTGGCATCACAATGAATTTCGGTTTCACTTTGAGGGTTAAAAATTATAAGAACGGGTTCTGTGGATAAAATACATTTCAATTGGTTAAAGGAATTTCTTTCATTTTCATCAAATTTAAATTTAGACTCTTTTCTTAATAAATCACTTAAGGGTTTAACAATAATAGAATAATTCTTAATGAACTTTCTAAAGTAACCAGTCAATCCTAAAATGCTCTGAACATCTTTTGTACTTTTTGGTTCGGGAAAATTAATTACAGCTTTCGTTTTATTTGTTGATGGATGTAATTTACCATTTATTATTTTATAGCTCAAAAATTCTATTAATTCTATTGCACGTATCAAACATTTACATTTCTTTAAGTTCAATTAGAGTCCGTACTCCGACGCAGTTTGAAGGACATGTTTAAGTTTTCTAACACCTTTGGTTTCGTTTTCGGCAGGAATAATTAAGTCATCCACATGTAAATCACTACAACATTTGTTTTTAATAATTGTCGAAACACATTATTGAAGTATTTCTGAAAAGTACTCGGAGAATTAGTTAATTCAAATGGGCACTTCAAAAACTCATACTGACTATCGTGTGTAACGAATGAAATATATTTGCAAGAATTTTCTTCAACTTCAATATGAAAGAAGCCATTTCTTAATTCCAAAATTGTGAATACTACGGAAGAATGTAAATTATCTATTACGTCATCAATAACTGACAAAGGGAAATGTTCACGAACCGTTTTCTTATTAAGCCGTCTGTATTCAATACAAAGTCTATAAGTATTATCTTTTTTCTTAACTAATACTACAGATGAAGAGAAATTGGAAGAACTAATACCCTTGGATAACCATTCTTCAATTTGAGCTTCAACTATTTTTTCTCAAAAGGTGGTAGTCGTCGGGGGGAAGAACAAATGGGGATCTCATCAATTAAATTAATTTTCATCTTAACATCAACAGTTTTAATTTTATTCGGAGCATAATTTTTAATTAATAAATGTAATTCAGAACACAATGATTTATCCTTAATCTGACTTAAATCAATTTTTGATTCATCGTTAAGATTTACAAAATTAATTAAGAAATTATCTATTTCGTTCTTGTTACTGTGAAATGATACTTCATTGTTTGAAACTATTAAAATACCTTGTCTAATAATGTCAGTTCCAGCAATTAAATCAAAACTTACAGAGTCATCATTTATAACAGAGCTATTTGTATTAACTTTCAAATTATCAATTTCAACTTCTGCATTAAAATAACCTAGTGGTTTAATTGATGTCATTCCTAAACCAGTCAACGAAATATTAAAAGATTGTAAACTAACAGTGTCTTTAATTTCATTAAATAAACTCTTTTTCAAAATATTTTTCTGACTTCCAGTATCAATTAATAAAGTTACATTCAAAGTACCAATTTTAACATCCTTAAGAATTAAGTTTTCAGAACTGATCACATTTATTTTCGGTTGACCATCAAATGAGCTTGTTTCTTTAGAGTTCGGACATTCCGAAGTTTTTGTATTATATATATATATATTTATATATATATTTATGCATACATATATATATATACATACATACATTTATATACGTATACATATATATATATATATATATATATATACGATATAATTCTGGAGTTGACGCGAGAACATTTTCGCCCTATGATTTTCTACGATTTCAAAGCAGGATTACAGCAAGAAGAATGCGCTCAACGGTTGCAATTAGCATTCGGTGATGAATCTCCAGCTGGTGCTACTGTATTCAGATGGTTTAGAGAATTTAGAAGAGGTCGCAATTTTCTTCAGGATAAAGAACACACAGGAAGGCCGCCGTCGGCTGTAATCCCGGATAATGTATTTGCCATACGAAAAATGTTAATGGATGATAATCGCTGTACCTATCAAATAATACAGAAGGAACTTAACATTGGATCCGCAGCCATACACAAAATCATTCATGAAGAATTACATATGAAAAAAGTAGTTTGCTGTTGGGTTCCCTATTATATAACTGAGCATCAAAAAGAGGAGCGTGTCAGAATCAGTAAAGAAGCTCTTAATATGCTGAATGATGGTGGCCACCACATCATTTCTAAAATTGTAACAGGTGATGAAACATTTATACCGTTTTTTGACCTTCCAACACGTCAAGAAAGCAAAGTATAGGTCTTTGAAGATGACCCTACGCCGACAATGGTGAAAAAACAACGCGCACAGAAAAAAGTGATGTATGCCGTTTTCTTAAGAAGTACGGGATTGGTCAAAGCCATCAAGTTGGAAAGATAAAAGACAGTAACAGCAAACTGGTATACCACTTAATGTCTTCCAGAAATTCTACAAGAACTGAATGTTAGGGGACTAATGCTTCACCATAACAATGCATCTTCACATACAGCCGGATTAACAGTTGAGTTTCTTAAACAAAAACAAATTAAAGTGATCAAACATCCGCCGTATTCACCTGATCTAGCTATATGCGACTTTTGGTTATTCTTTAATCTAAAAAAGAACTTACGTGGACGTCGTTTTCACTCAGAAGAAGAGATTGATATGGCTATAAATGCATTTTTTTCATCTAATCGAAGAAATGAATGGATTGTGGCACTTAATCTGTGAAAAATTCGCCTACAAAAGTGCACTGATGCTGGAGGAGACTACTTTAAACACACCTAAAATTTTGTAAGTATAACTTTAAAAACCTAGTTGTATCTAAAACATTTCAGCGTGACCCTCGTATATATATATATATATATATATATATATATATATATATATATATATATATATATATATATATATATATATATATATATATATATATATATATATATATATATATATATATTTAATGACAGGCTCGGCATGAACATTGTAAACAAACTTAAGAGTTACTCTTCACATAATGACATTCATCTACAGTGGATTCCCTCCCATGTGGACCTCCACTTCAATGACTTGGGCGATGAATTGGCTAAGGAGGGCTCTACTGAAACAACTTCCAATGGTGGACTACTTACGTTTAGTCAAATTTTCTCAAAGGTCAAAGCCGAAAACAGCAAGACTTGGAGGATCCCACCTACTCATGACTGGTACTAACAAAACCATCCTGGGGTTGCCCTGGAGCTGAAGGGCAATAGGAAATTGCAAACCACCATTACCAGCTCATTACTGGACATACTCGCACCCTTACATTCGTTCAGGGTCAGAAGGTGTTCCCTGTGTGCCTCAGGTGTAATTTCCACTAAGCTTCTCCGGACCATCTGCTGTCCTGTCTGGGTTTGGAGAAGAGAGATCTTTTGAAGACCCTGCGCTGGTTTGGGACTTTCTCTGGGCGAACAATCTACTGGACTTTGTCTAAATTGTACTAGATCAAGTGGTATAAGGAACAACAACAACAATATATATATATATATATATATATATATATATATATATATATATATATATATATATATATATATATATATATATATATATATATATTTAGATCTATGTATGTATCTGCGATCATGTTTTAATTTAATATGCATATTTAATTTCCGCTTCATTTGTAAGAGCGTGTTACTCATTAGGATTCAGCCATTAAAAATGCTTAAAAATAATCTCTTTTTAGGAAATCGGGTGCTCATTACTATCTCTAGTCAATTTAATTTAGATTTGAAATACACCAAATTTGTTTTAATCGTATTGTTTTTTTAGTATTTATTTTAGAGTATTTTTAATTAAAATGATTCCTCTAGGAATTTCACTGAGAAAAAATTTATTTAGTTAAGAAAAAGAGTAAGAGGAATAATTTTTTTAAAAATAGATTACATTTATCATTCTATTACATTTCTAATTTATACTTTAAGAACTATTTTAAATTAATGACTAAAAAACTTAAAAAATTAATTAAATAACATTGTATGATGAATAAATGTTTTTATTTTATAAATATTTCCATTTGAATTTTTAACTTTCTGTTAAAAGTAAAAGGGGAAATATCAGATAAATTTATTCTGAGCGAGAAAAGTAGCAGAAAAAATTAAGCAATACCTATTATTAATAATTTCCGTTTTAAGATAAGCATCCTTTTGTATTTTCACATGAAATTGGTTTTAAAATGCGATCAATGTTTTATAAGAAAAGAGAGTTAAGTTTAATGTTTAAATTATGTACTTAGTTATATTATTATACTTTTTCAAATTCTGTGAAATATATTTTATTATATGATAAAAGATTGAATTTTTCAATCTTTTGTCATATCAGAAAACAAACGGTTTTCATAGAATTTATAAGATAATTTATTCAAAATTTAGAGTGCAAAATAAACTATCTAGATATGCGCTCGTTTCCACACTCACGCAGACACATTTAAAATAAACATCGTCTATTTCAAATAATACTACAGAACATGCATTTTTTTAATTGAATTTCACTTAAAATATATATTTATCAAAATACATTCATTATTTTTCTTATTCAAGCTTAAAATTTTTTTGCTGGACGAAGTAAAAAATAAAACGGAAAATATTTGCCATTGTAAAATCACAAATATTTAACAATATTTTGGCAGAGACAACTCTTATTTTTCTAAGTTAATAAATTCAGCTTTAAATAGAAAATGAAATGCTTTTCTCTTTTTTAGTATCTAAATTCTTATAGTAATTGGTCGCCAGACTTAATGTATTTATTTCTCTTCTAATGATTTTACAACAGTAATTCAACAGTTAAAGAATTAATAAAATTTTAAATTTAAGAATTTGTAAAATGTTTACATTTATAGCTAAATTTAGCTTTTTTAATCTGGATATGTAGTGAGTCCCTCGTATCTTATTGAAATACTTTGGAAATAAGTGAATACCTCTAAGAAGAAAAACAGTGAATTAAAAACGATTGTTTAATAAGAATATTTCTTCAACTTTTCCATTTCAATGGTGAGAAATTTTACGATATTTATTAACAAAAGATGAATTACTTTTATTTTCTTTCAAATCAGAAAACATCATCACTCTATTATGCAAATTATTATTCATTAAATGAAAAAGAATGCGTACATTAATAATGTTCTCTTTCTCCTGCCATGCAAACAGAGCGCTCGATATCTCTCTAGCACCTGAGCGACACGAACTGTGTGGATTAAAATATCCGCGAAAATATTGGAGGTAGGATGCAGCTAGGTACGATTTTTACGAATGTGTTAGAAACGAATGCTGTTACGTTGCTATGGAGTAAGTAACTACAAATTGCCCCTCTACTTTTGGGAATCAAACTTACTTCATTCCACCATAACTTTGAAATTTTTTAATTATTCTGCAACTACTACAGTTTAAAAATGTTTATTTACTTTTAAAATTAATCTAATTGATAATGGCAGTTAAAGTGAGTACAGAATCTGAACCAATCGTTCTTTTTAGAGAAATGCCTTCATTATAAATAGCAGCAATGACTTCAGGTATTTTGGAGAAATTTTTTTATGTCGTTTCTCTGCATAGAATATTCTATTCCGTTAAATTAATTTCCTGAAGGGTTTCTCATTTATAAAAATAATTTTTATGCAGCCGAAAAAACATCATCAATATATATATATATATATATATATATATATATATATATATATATATATATATATATATATATATATATATATATATATATATATATATATACATACATATATATGTGTATATATATATATATATATATATATATATATATATATATATATATATATATATATATATATATATATATATATATATGTATATATATATATATATATATATATAGAGAGAGAGAGAGAGAGAGAGAAAGAGAGAGAGAGAGAGAGAACAAGAAGCTCTGCTGTCGTAAAAGTAAGACATTTTAAGTTTGAAACTCAGTTCCTACCCCTTTTGTTTGCTTTTTTATCATCTGAGTTTTTTAAATCTTTCAATTTTTTATAGCTTAGAAGCTTGAATTGGCGTTTTATATCAAACAATTGCTTAGTCATTGTAATAATGGACAATTGTACAAATTACAATGAAGTTGAGGATACTTTAAAGAAATTAATTTAGCTTTTATTCCACCTAATTTAACATCTGCCTTTCACTCCGCAATATCAGAATGTAATCAGCAGCTTTCTTGCACAATCACCATAAGATACTTTTGCCAAAAGTAAAAGTTATTGCGTTGGAATGTCCCTGGAAAGGTGACCTTCGATATGAAATGCATTTGTCAATCTATGCTTGGAATGTTGTGGAGAGAAATATGATATCTACAAAACTTTTGACCTGAAGGCTTTATAACCGCATTTGAAAAAAGAAAAGAACGTTTGCATTATCGTTTTAGTGGAGATAAATTGCTCATTCATGGACTCAGATAATAAAGAAACGAAATAAAGTTTAAGATCTTTGGTTGAGAGGTGTTTTTATATGGGAAGGAAGAAAGTAATGAAGTTACGAAGAACATTGAATAAAAAGGAAGCGTTCAAATACCATACAAGAAAAGCTGTGCATTATCACTATGATCTTCTTCTACTTAGAGTTGGGTTTGTATGTCATTGGGCACCTCTGCTTTTATCAGCATTTTGTACTATTAATAATACTATGATCAGTCTGATTTGTTTGCCATTCACCTGACCTTTTTTTGCTCTCAGGGATTGAACAGACCAGGATCAACAGATTAAAATAAATTCTGAATCACACTCAAGTCTGTGGTAGGATTTGAAAGTATAAGCTCTTGCCCAGAGCACTACCATTCAGCGTTCACTTGTAGAAAATTAGTTGATGAATTCATGACTGAGAATTGCGTTTTTATAAAAAGCAGCAAAACGTAGTTAATGTAATTTGGAATGAAAAAAATATTTTTGCATGATTTTTCATCAATAAAATGAAAGCAAACTCTTGCTTTTAAAGATACATTTTATTTTGCATTTCTCTCATTAAATGCACACTATGTATATATTTTTTTATTTGCCTGGAGCCAGGGGGTATGCGTACCTTCCTGGGGCTAGAGCAGCCACCAGGCGCGTCGGCAGGTGGTGGATCGCCGAATGTCCTGTAGGAATGACAGGATAGCCTTGAATATAGAATCAGAGGCCGCGAAACAGCTCCTGTAAACCCTGGTGTTATGCGATCCGTGCCTAGTGCTAATTGGCACCGCGGTATTGGTGTCTTAACGGAGCCTCTAGTTGCCTGGCAAACTTCTAGAGTAATTTGCCTTGCCCAGTATCTCAGGCAATGCTGGGTTAAGTCCACCCAGCATTGCCTGAGATTTTTGAATGCAGAAAGGTTTGTTATCTTGTGTCTTTCAGCCACAAGATAACAATTAATAAGCTCAGGTAATATACCTGAGCTTATTAATTGTTATCTTGTGGCTGAAAAGACACAAGAAGTAACAAACCTTTCTGCATTTGCAGATGAAGCCTCTGAAGTAGACCTTGCTGAAAAAAACAAGGGAACTCAGAGGCAATCTTGTAAAGGGGCAGTAATGAATCTTTCACTTGAGGTAGAAATGACCTCCAAACCATCTTCTTCTGGTGAAAGTCAGGAAGATATCCCTAGCATGACTGACTTTCTGACCAGATGGGACTGTTTCAGCAAGACCCTATCTGCTGGAAATGTCATACGCAAGAGGAAACGGCAGAGCATATCATTTTTGAATGCGAGGCTCTTGCCCTCCCTAGATTAACTTCTTTATGCATCATCCATACTAGAGAGTTACACCTAGACTTCATTAAAGGGTTATCGAACTTCATTAATAAAGTGGGTGACCCGAGCAACTGGAACTAGGAAACATTGGGTTTGGAGTTAATGGTACAAAATGCTGATAAAAGCAGAGGTGCCCAATGACATACAAACTCAATACTAAGAAGAAGAAGAAGATATTTTTTATATGGTACTTTATTTATAAAAAGAGAAGAATTTGCTCATGTGATTGACAATATTTTGTAAATTCCTTTTGCTATCATTTCAATCTTTTCTCAGTTTTTATTTTTTTAACACTTAAATTTTAAAACATCATAGAAACATAAAACTATTTACATGTTTTTGAATTATTGATTTATTTTGTCAAAAATATTTAAAAGAATATTTTAAAATGTATTACGAAAGCTCTATTCGCTATATTTTAAAATTTTCAATTAAAATAATTTAGTTTCAGTAATTCAAATTTATTTATGCTTTATTTATAGCTGTTTTATTTACATTGATTGTATAATTTATTTACCTTTTCGATAACCGTATTCCTGAGTATATTTTTTAATCATTACAGTTTAATAAAAGAAACTCGTATCAATGAAAAGTAAAAAAATATTTGTGGGTTAAAAATGGAAATATCTATTTGGTTAAAATGAATATCTAAATTCGAAACTTGCAGAAGATAATGAAGTTTGATTTTTCAAATTGAGATTATGATCTGCAAAGGTTTAAATAGATTAATCTGAAATTACATAACGCATATTTTGAAGTATAGATTAAAAACAATTAATTAAAAAAATGGCAGATATTTTGATAATCGATATAACAACGATCCGATTTATTATTTTTTACTATTCAATAAGAAATACTAAATTTGTTTTCAACTTAAATTTTCATTTTCACAGCAACGATTAGTACATTCTATTTAAACTTTAAATTAAGTTGATTTTTTTTTCATTGAGAAAATAAGGACAACGTATAAAAATGCTCCAAATGAGAAAATTTCCAAAATTAAAAACTTTCTAAACACAATTGACTATTTATATAAATTAATATTTCGTTCCTCAACAAAACTATGTTTATTCCTGCAAAAATTATTCTGTAAAATAAAACATTCATAAATCTATAATTTGTTATATAAATTTCCTGGTTAAGGGGCTGCTTATTTCAAAATCAGTTGCAGCTAAAAAGAATCAAAAACAGAACAAATAATTCATAGTTTATTTTGCAAACAATGCCCCAGAATTTTATTCGTATCTCTCTACAAACATTTGTGTTAACTACGTCTAAATTTGCATGATCTTTTTCCTTTGCTTGCTTTTAATGCGGAAAATATTCATTCTTTATTTTACCTTTCTTTACAGCTGCACACCCTTTTGTTATTTCTTTTACCATTCATAATTTGAAATTATTATTCAGCATTCTCCTACAAATAAAAATTCTCGAATTATAAATATTACTAAATTTATATTAAATTTAAATAGTTTTAGAAAATATATTTCCCATACCATGGTTTTAAAATATTAGAAAATTTCTTCATTGTTATAGCAGTTGTTTCATAAAAACTATTAATAGTAATTTATTTTTTATTTTCTCATTAAGGGATTATTTTACTAAATCATTACTTCATATTATTCATGTTAGCTTATATAACTTTCTTTTTAAAATTAGTTTTATTTTCTACTCTACTCAGCACATAATTGCATTATGTCGTTTAAATGTCAGAAAGAAATGAATACAAAAGCATTTTTAAAAGGCAGAAAATACAAATTTAAGCTGAAGATAAAATATATATTTTCCGATTAATTAACTTAAATAAACTTTCACACAAGACACACATACATATATACTTAGAATCATTCAGAATTTGCATTTTTTTGCGAAACAAGCAAGGATACTAGCATAATTTACCTGGGGCCTGAGCAGCTACCAGGCGCGTCGGTAGGCGGTGGATCACCGAACGTCCTGTAGGAATGACAGGATAGCCTTGAATATAGAACCAGAGGCCGCGAACCAGCTCCCGTAAACCCTGGTGTTATGCGTTCCGTGCCTAGGGCTAATTGGCACCGCGGTATTGGTGTCTTAACGGAGCCTCTAGTTGCCTGGAAAACTTCTAGAGTAATTTGCCTTGCCCAGTATCTCAGGCAATGCTGGGTGGACTTATATTACCTGAGCTTATAAATTGTTATCTTGTGGCTGAAAAGACACAAGAAATAACAAGCCTTTCTGCATCTACAGGTGATGCCTCTGAAGTTGACCTTGCTGAAAAAGACAAGTGAACTCAGAGGCTGTCTTGTAAAGGGGCAGTAACGAATCCTTCACTTGAGGTAGAAATGACCTCCAAACCATCTTCTGGTGAAAGTCAGGAAGCTATCCCTAGTATGACTAACTCTCTGACCAGATGGGACTATTTCAGCAAGACCCTATCTGCTGGAAATGTCATACGCAAGAGGAAACGGCAGAGCATATCATTTATGAATGCGAGGCTCTTGCCCTCCCTAGATTAACCTCTTTAGGCATCATCCATACTAGAGAGTTACACCTAGACTCCATTAAAGGGTTATCGGACTTTATTAATAAAGTGGGAGATCCGAGCAACTGGAACTAGGAAACATTGGGTTTGGAGTTAATGGTACAAAATGCTGATAAAAGCAGAGGTGCCCAATGACATACAAACCCAATTCTAAGAAGAAGAAGAAGAAGAAGCATAATTTAAATCTAAGGCAAATTTACAAAACAAATGCTGAAATGAAGAAAACTGAAATGAATTTTCCTTATTTTAATCACAAAGTCAATTTTTTTACAATTTAATATTATATTGTGAAAAATAGTATGCAGAATTGATTTAAAATTGAAATTTTATTAAAAATACTTAATGAAATAAATTTGAAATATAAAACTCAAAAATATTCTTTGTTTAAAATAACATAAATTTCATTTGCTACAAGGAAGCGATTTATGCTTCTTGACATTCTAATAGCATTTCAGTAAAATTTCTTTAATAGAAATGAAATATATCTTTTTTCGTTAGAACTCTAATCGAAAAAATGTGTTGAAACCTACGCGTTTTTTGAAACATAAATCTCTTCATCTTCTAATTTAAGTGTAATAAGAAGAACATCATTTTTATAAAATAATTAAAACTTTAACAAATTGAAAGAAATTTTAATTAATTTTTTTACATTAATTTTCAACAAAGATATTGGTTCAGTTTACAATCAAATATAATTATACCTGAATTTTATTTTATTTATTTATTTATTTGCTGATAAAACTTTTTTGCTTCACAATAAAAATTGACTATTCGTATTTAAAATTTAAAATCTGAAGTCATGAGTTTAATTAAATGAAATAATTAAAGCTAATTAAGATTTTCATTTGCAAATATTAACTATAAGGATCACTGGCAGAAAATATTAAATTGAAATCTTAATTAGTTGTAATAACACTGCTGTCCTAGATTTTAATCTGAATTTTAATTTTGTGAATTAAATTTTAAGAAAAATAATCCGTAAATTCTGCTTTTCCTTCACGAATGATTTTCATATTTGAAGTATTAAGTGTAATTAACAAAATAATTAAACATTGTAATTACAAAGAAATGACACAATTTTGTGAAATTTTTTTCATTAGTTAGGATGGAATTGTGAAAAGAGATATTAAACATGAAATTAAAATAGTCACTTTTTAGCTTATGTGTCAATACGTTAATTGTTTCATTTATTCAACGGCTCTCTTTACAGTAAAGCAGTTTTTTCAACATATATAAATTCTTTCCTGATACTCTTTTAATGAATAATTTGACACTGTAGCAAATTTCCTCCTATAAGTTTAGTTTCTTATCCACAAAATAGATACACTATTAAGTGATGTCCGTTTGAATTTTTTAAAGAATTCAGTAAATTTTAAGCATTAGAAACATTCCCATCTTCGATGGAACAATTTTTATATCGTAAGAACACTAAGCAAAATCCTTTACTTGCTATAACTGGCATTTTAATTAAATATTCAATATATTTAAGATTATCTGGAACTTCAGTTCTATATTCTTATTTTTTAATTGGATATTTTATTTCCAAGGTAATTGAATTGAATATTCACGGGGTCTAATGATAATTCAAATTAACTGGTTGGCAGCAAAAAAATAAACTGCGTGTATATTGACTTCTTGTACACGCGTGGGGGGTGTAGGAGTATACCTCTTGAAGTGTGGATCAGAGAGTTTTTAATTAATGTGCAACAGAAACAAAAAATACTTTTACTTTTAACTATCTGGTATCATTATTTTCCTCAGTGTTTTATATCTTTTTATATTGTGAATCAAATTGAATAATAATCAATACATGCCTAATATTGTAAACATATTTAAGCACAAATATGAAATAAGCTGAATTGAAGTGGGCATTTTTTATCAGCACGAATACCTTTAATGACATTTGGTAAAAATATGCATGAAGCAAATTAGTTATCGATTTAATTAGGATTCGGGGAAGAACCTCTTAGTTTGGAGATAAATATTGGTAATAGAGCTTAATTTCTAATATACATAACCCTGATATTTTTAGAGTTTTAAATAACATAGTTTTAGAGTTACCACTTTGTTATTCATATTGTGGACACTATCTTGAAATAAAAAAATAAAGGGGTAGATGAAATAAATATTTACTATTTGATTATTTGCGTTAACTATATCTTATACAAGTTAGGATAATATATAGAAAAATTTATGTACTATTTAGATGGTACATAAATTTTTATTTATTTTCTAATTAATAAATATTTGTTTTAATACACTTATGATTACTTTTTGATATAAGGTATGTATCCGATGTAAAATAATTTATTAAATATTATCAAGTTCATCTATTGAAAATTTAAGAAATCCAATGCTTTACCTAATAGAAATTAATATATTAAAACTGTTTTTTTAAATTCGAATGTAGATTTATTAAAATATGATGGAATGATATTTATTTAATTGTGTTGATAACTAATTGACAACATAATGTTTCTGTTGTCAATCAAGAGAAGTTTCTAAAAATATAATAAATATATTAGTAAATAATTATTTATTTTCTGAAAACCTTTGTATTTTCTGGAAATATGTAAGTAAATGAAATTAAGTATTATTTCATTTAATAACTGTATTAGATATTTCTGTAAAATTACTGAATGTTGACATTTTATTCGAATATTTTAAGTCTTCATGGATTAGACTTGAGCAAAAGTTTCCGCATCAGATCACCAGATAAAGTCATTGAAAAAGGTTTTCTGATCACAATAAGAAATATTTTTAATAAATAAATTTTATTCTATGCCATGATTGTTAATACAGGGTATTGACATGACGCCGACGTCAATGCGGATTCAAAGTGAAGAAACATTTTCTTGACATTTATAATTAAGCCAGAAGAGTTGAAAAGCATTTAAACTCTCGCCCTTTTGTTTATTTTGTGATTGAAGGTAATTTGTTGTTTCACCTTGAAAAATCTCACACGTTCAGACAGTCATCAGTTAAAACTGTTCCTCGTATAAATCTTGATTCGAAAGGTATTCTTACCCCAACCGAAGGACAGATTTTTACTCGGCGGTCTTAACAGGGGGTCTCATTAGACCCCCAGTTGCAGATGATTGGTGTAAAAGGAGGAGGAAAGAGCACCTCTGGGAGGGAGCGCGATTCCTTGTCGATGTGCATTGCGTCAGCAGTAAGCTCAAACCAACGATAAGCGGATTCTCATTTTCAGTGACAGTCAAGCCGCTTTAAAAGCGCTTAATTCCTTCGAAATCAAATCAAAAATGATTCTGGAGTGTAGAAACCATCTTACAGAACTGGCAACTAGAAATAGGGTGATCCTTGTATGGGTGCCAGGGCATAAAGGTATCGAAGGCAATGAAAGGGCTGATGAGCTTGCTAAACAAGGATCGTCTTTTGTTCCCATTGGTCCAGAAACTTTTTGTGGGATCAATTTGAAGACCGCAAAAACCAATGTTCGCAGATGGGAAAAACGGAAGATGTATGAAGCTTGGCTCAAATCTCCTGGTCAAACCCACGCTAAAGGTATGATCTGTAGATCATCAGCGAGGATTTCCTATGAAATTCTAAGATGCTCTAGGCAGAAGATACGTTTAATCGTAGGCTTCATAACTGGGCACTACTATTTCAGAAAACATCTCCATAAAATGGGATTTTTTCAGCAAGATCCTATCTGCTGGAAATGTCATATGCAAAAGGAAACGGCCAAGCATATCATTTATGAATGCGAGGCTCTTGCCCTCCCTAGATTAACCTCTTTAGGCATCATCCATACTAGAGAGTTACACCTAGATTCCATTAAAGGGTTATCAGACTTTATTAATAAAGTGGGTGATCCGAGCAAATGGAACTAAGAAACATTGGGTTTGGAGTTAACAGTACAAAATGCTGATAAAAGCAGAGGTGCTCAATGACATACAAACCCAACTCGAAGAAGAAGAAGAAGCTCAAACCTGCATCAGTTACGGTTGAAAGGAATTAAAAACTCAGTAATCGAAGTGAAACACACAGCTTTAAGTTAGTCAGATTATGTTCGTGACATAAATTTCATTCTGCGAGTCTTTTTTCAATTGCATCCAACAAAAATGTGCCTGACAAACAGAATAAGAATTTTATCATTCGCTTATTATAGTATAACTTTACAATGAAATATGATTGCCTAAATTACTTCGTAAATCAGTACGCTTTATTTAATTTAACATATTTTAACATAACTGTATTCTTTCATAAATTTCAGGGATTGTCTAATAAATATAAGATAGATTGAAGAAACACATTTAACAATTTAGCTTCTAAAACATGACTTGGTTAAGATTAAATCATGAAGACGAATGGGGTTATTACAGCAGCATCTTAGGTCTTCTACCGTTCATATAGTTTACCATTCTGTGCATGTAATAGGAAACTGCCTCATTTTCTTAGGCATTCAAAAGAGTTCCATGTATTAATTATCTAAATGAATGGTTCTTTGCTGGAAAAATTGTCAAAAAAAATTGAAAAAAATATGCAAAATCATAAAAGCTGTTAATAACATACATATTTTAATAGATTCTTAATATATTTTGACATACCAAATTACCTAAATGTTAAATTTTTAATAAATTTCCATAAGCCAAATTACTCAAAAGTCAAATTTCTAAATTTAATGCACTTATGACAATTGCTTATAAAAACGTTTCAAGCATCTAAAAGAAGACAAAAAGTTAAAAGTATCTCTCGAAAAATATCGTCATTTTTAATGTATATAACTAATTTAATTAGTTTTGGTTTTCAGTGCATAAACTATTAATCTGTGTATAATTATCAAAGTGTAACGCAATGATAAACTCATTTTTTTTTTAAGTTACATGGGAAATTGCATTTATTAGGTATTAGGGAAAGTTACACAGAAAATGGTTCCAATCATAAATATATTCTAAAATCACCATTTTTAGGTTCAATTTTCTCTGCATCATATAATCAAAGAAAATAAAAGTAATCGAAAAGGAAAGAGTAATATTTTGAAAAGAGACAAAATTGAATGTCACAATATCAAGTATTAAAAGTTCTTGAAAAATACTTTTTGTTGATTAAAATTAGATCAAGAATATGTTTCTTAGATCAGTTTCTGTTCATTCACTTTATGCTGGATAAAATTTCATTAGTTTTTTTAAAAAAGATAATACTTGAGAATATAGGTTGAACATTTCTGTATTGTGCTCTATTATTTCAGGAAAAAAATTTTCAAGGCCAGAAATTCAACCAATTGACTAATCAAGAGTTAAAGACATTTAGGATTTTTCTCACTTTTAGGTTACTTTCCAGGCACATTTATTACAGTTTCTTCATGAAAAATAACCAAATGTTTTAATATTTCTTATACGTTTAAAAATTGAAGCAGTTATCAATATCTCAGTGCTAATTCAATTCTAGAAAATTTATATAAAAAATGAAAAAATTAATTTATTAAAATTGACACCTAATTTTTTTTATCAAAAAAGAATAATATATTTGTATAAAATTATACAATCGTGTATCAATTTCATATAAATTGTAACTGAAAATTAGTTCTCAAAGCATAATTTCTAATTATTGAATTTGGATGTGTCGAAAACAATGCATCGAAACAATTACTAATGTTCCCGGAAGATTTAATCTTTCGATTCTAGAGTAATGCAACAGTAATTGTGTTTTGCTCTTTATTCAGTATTAAAACAGATTCCGGCCGCCGACGTGGGGAACACTGCAATCGGTTTGCAGATCGGAATCAAACTTTCCTTGAGATTGATTTCAAGCACTTGATGCAGCTTCCTCGAATGAAGAGTTTTCAATTTGTGTATTAATTAAAGATTATAAATTTCACATTTGAAACTCTCTAACAAGTTACTCTTTAACAAGGAATTTATGACATTGAAATAAATTTCAAATCGATCCAAAACCCATCCGATAATAATATTCATATTTTAAATGGAACAGAGTTAAAAAAAAAAATTAAGATTTGCAAAAGTTAATCAATATGTATAGTCTTTAATTAAATTCTCTTCAATTGTATTATGATTTATTTGCATTTACTAATTAAAATGTCTTTCATACATCTAAGTTAATCTATTTATTGGAGGAAAAATTTAACAAAAAAATGAAAAGCTAATTAATGATTAATTGTATTTTACCACACCTTAATAAAGTAATTACATTCAGTTAACATGTTAATAAAATGACGTTGCATCCATAATAAGACTGTATTTTTATATAATTTTTTTAAATAAATGATTAAATGGAGTACACAAATAAAATATAAATAATAATATACTTAATTTTTTTTTATATTCCAACAAAGATATTTTTTTAACACAAACAATAATTTTTCGTAGTTTTAATAAAACAATCTATATTTGATGAAATAAAAGCATTTATTTCGGTAAACTAAATTAATAATAAATGAAAATTTGTTAGAAAAATATATTAGAATATTTTATTTTTATCGACACAGAACTAGAATTAGAAAATTTTGTTTTCATGCTCATACAGTTTAACTCAACTTCAGAGAAATTTGCTCGTTTCAATTACATTACTATTGAATTTATTATTTTGAGTTATGAATTTTTAATAATTACTAATGCGTTTCATATAATTTGTGATTAAAATCTGCAAATTTAATTTAATTGATTGCAAGTGCTTACAACTTTAGATGTTATGTAAATCTGCATTTTTATTGCTTTATATTCCACCTTTAAAACATTAATGTTTCACAAAAGTTATTCCATTGTAATCAATTGATATGAATAATATATTTACTGCAAAAGTACCAGAAGGGTAAATTGGAAAATATATCCATACATAAAATGCTAGGATCATCTATATTTAAAATATTAAAAAAAATCCTTCACGTCTTTTGAATTGTCATCCTAAATTCTCCGAAATGAAATAGAAACATTTGAGACAGAGAAAGGTATGTGTACCACATCAAATACTGGACCATATATTTAAAGAGACGCCTTAAACTTCGTCAAAATGGGCCTCTGAATGGAATGAATTTAGGTTTCTTTAGGGAATTTTTAGGAAATTCAATTTTAGGGAATTGTTTGCTTGAAATTTACACTATTTTGAAATTGCAAACTGTTGTTTTCCGACAATGAAAAGAGACGATGGATTCATACGTTTTATTAATTACTATTGAATTTTTTGTAAATAAGTTTTCGTTTTTTGATGTAAATGTGAAGTCTTAGAAAGAGTAGAAATCATTAATTTTCTTTCTAGATGTTTTTAACTTGATCTCATGAACACTTTTTTTATTTATCATTATATTAAATTAATTTCCTTTATCTGGGAAATAAAAACGAGTAATCTTTGTAAAACATCATTTCAACCGAACTAAAATTCTCACATTTTATATTTCTTAAACACAAAATATCCTCATTTCAATTTGCTTGAAAAATGCAATATGACATTTGCCATAATTCTATTTAATATACGTTTATCAAAAGCCTAAATGTAAGAAATATTCATCTTTATTAATTAGATGTAAGTTGATAATTTCAGTTTATATTGACACAATTCCCCTTCAAGTTGTATTTTTAAAATATAATTTCAAAATTTACCTACTCTTACTTTCAAACAGCATTTATATGATATAAATGCTGTTTGAATGCAAACGATAGATTTTAAAATTCTTCAATGTGATATTGTAAAATTTTAGTAGAGATGTTAGTGAAAACATGTATTTTTTCCCAAATCCAATTGTAGTATCTATTAAAGTCATGACACCAAATAAAATGTGAAATATCGTTACTTGGTTCTTAAAAATATAACATAGTAACTTTAACTTTATTCGCATTTTAAGAATTATCATATCTAAATGGAGCAAGTTTTACTACCTATTAAACCTTATTGGAAAGTAATGCAGATCCCTATTGAAATCTACAAAATAGCTACCAATTAAATATATCTCCATATTTGTGTGTTTTAATTCCAATTGCTTTTCTCCCGTTTTTAATAGATGTTCACGATTGTTTAAGAAAACAATTTAAATGATCATTTCACTGAGGGGCATTGTTTTCAGCCACGCTTCTTTCAACAGCACAACATTGAAGCGCCACATTGATTTAACTTTCATTTCAGCTGCAAATAGTCTTTGAATGATTCTTTCTACCGTCTTGATATTTTTGAGGATTTTTATTTGCTACATTACAATTTTACAAATATTTACCCGAGATCTTGCAACGCGTCACAACTACCAATTTTGCAAAAAGTTAAAAAAAACAAACACTGGTAGCCTCGTACTTCGAGCTGCATACAGCATTATGCTGACAGAGGCAGTAATGGTGTTTGCTTTTTCGTGGCTCCAAGATGGTAAGGTTGATACTGAGATGTATCTGACACATTTAGTCGCAAAAGTTGGTACACTCAACCGAGAGATTTATTTTAGACGATTGTAGTCTTCCTTTTTTGAGGCAGTTTTACAGAAATTGACCCTTTATTACTAAAATGATAACTCCGTATACCACTATGAAATAATCAGCCTAACCTGTTGTACTGAGAATAGGGTCTTACACTGAGTTTGCCAAAATCTTGAACGTTATTTTAAAGAAATGGAACGTTGGTTTGAGGAACGCTTCCATCATCCAAAATCAATGAAGGAAGTGACCTGTCTTTTTCGTGTCGATTAGAAAAAATACTATACCCATCATAAAAGGGGCGATATTCGGGAGGATTGCTCTGATGGTTGGTCGCGCCCACGGGCAGAACTATAGATGACCATGAGTGTAGATTCTTTTTGGTGTCGAGGGGGTGGAATTCCCGAGCTGAACCAGAGATGTTAAGGCGACCAAACATTTGTTGCAGTGCAAGTGGAATGTTATCGCAGTTAATGCAGACTAAGGCAAGAGACAGCTTTAGTGTGGCCTCTATTTGCGTTTATTTCCCAAATCTGTAATTTTGTTTTAATGGTGTTTTCTCTTAGACATGACCGTCTGATGGCATTCACTCCTAACCATGGAAGCCCCACCGCACGCAGATGGAGAATAAACATCGTTTCGCCCAATCACTTATTGGTATTTAGTGTCCAGCTGCAGGCGCTGCATCCTGCAGATTTTGGGTTAAACTTTGCTGTCGCTTTGATGATCTTCTTTTATTATTTCGCTTCAATCACCCATGGTTTTTGTCACTGAATTTCATCGCTCATCCATTCTCTCTTCGCCAGGAAGGTTTATTCTTTTTAATAAGCATGTCAGGACTTATCTAAAAAGCACGCAATACGCTAGTATTTGTAAAAACAAACCGCAAAAGGATTCCTGACAATAACGCACCACAGGCACCGTTCAGGCGCCCTTCCTGGTCCTGTGATTCATTGATCTCAATAAAAATGCATCTCTCTTAAACTCAATTATTAAAGATTCAAAGACTTGCTCTATGCAGCTGAGATTATACACTAAAAATAAAATCACTTTTTAAATGCGACTTTGCTTTTAGAAATGTAAAAGTTAATATAATATATATTTTCTCTATGCTCTCTTTAATACATATTCTCTTTTAGATATTTTCGGACTCATGGGGATTGTCTAGCCCTGCTAGATAATTCCGAGATTAGCAACAACGACAAAATTTTCTATTAATATCGTAAGTAAATAGTTTCAGTTAAGTATGTTTTGAATATGTTATCAAAATCATAATTTTAACCTCAGTTTTTCTCATTTCAGTTTTTTTCTTCTGTTATATCATTTTTGTGAAATGTAGAAAAAAAAAGTTGCAAGAGTTAAAATATTTTTCTATTTAATCATCAATTTTTATAGAAATTGCTAAGAAATGTTTGGTTTCTAATCACATTTCGAAAGTTTAAAGGTGCCAAATCCATTTTAGATTTTTCAAGGGAAGTAAAACAGGAAGTTTTGATGCAGTGTTGTTTCTACAGAAAAAGCTTTATTTTTAAAATAACACTATTTATGTTTTTATGATTATTAGTTATTCTCTTAAGTATTATGAGTTACAAAATCATCTCATTTGAACAATAAAGTTTCAAAAATAGACTAAATGTTATGATTAAAAAATATAAAAACGTGTGAAATTCAAATATTGTCCGATATTGCGAAGAATTATATGTCTTAACATGTTTCGCACAAATTTTCCATTTGGTTCAAAAAATTGTAGAATTAAAATGAGCGTGAGATAAAAAAAATTGTTTTGTAAATATGTAAATATAATTTTAAAATATATAAGTTTGTGTTTTTTTATCTATATTATTAATATACATACATTTTTGCTGTACATAATTTTTAATGCTATGAATTAAAAACAAGATGAATGGTGTAGGCATATTTGTAGAAATTGCTAATTAGAATCAATTACATCGCTAGAATAATTAATTATGAGTCGAGTATGGAAACAGAGTACACACTAGGATAATAAGTCCCATTCATAACTTCTACATATTGTATTTTGAGTAGTCCATGTCCTAGCAATCTTCCATGTATCGGTATGAGATTTGTGAGATTATAGAGCAGCTAATTTTGATTCATAATAGTTCTGAGACAAGTGCTCATGCAGGAAGCAAAATAATTTAAAAAATGTTTAAATAAATACCTAAAGTGTCATCTTTAATTCATTTGTCAACTGATAGTTAGTTAAATGGTTTATTAAAAATCATAAATGTAGGAAAACTAGAGTTTTATGAGTAATTTTGTAAAACATTTTGATATCTTTCTATTTCTCCTGCTCAAATATTGCCACATTTATATTTTTGGAAAAAGCAGATAAAATGCATTTAAAAAGGCTGCTAATGGTGGTTTCAACATTAATTTGACATTGCTTTGACTCCGTGTAATGCAAAACCCTT